>CM061142.1:110886429-110982504 GCA_030789695.1 Scilla litardierei
CTCTTAGAGGCAACGTCTCACCGTTAGACCCTAATTTCGATCGCTACCCTACCCGTAGGCCGTATCGGCGAGAATCGCACGATAGGGTGGAAACTGAAGTCCCGGGTTTTCCCTTTATATTGTCTATCCCTCGCATTCCATTTTCCGTGACAACCCATCATCCATTCGGGCTAGCTCGCCCACGGGGTGAATCCGATCCTTCTTGACACAAGCACAACCACACCTCCCTGAGTTCGACCCCCAAGCCACACTACAACACCGTGCGCTTGCGGTTATAAATATTTAAATCTCACGCCCCCAATCAAACACATCACACACGCCACCCATAGAACGCGCAGAGAAACCCGGGGTGCGTCAGTTTGCCATTTGCAGCTTTAATCCTTGAGTCCTGTGCAAGGGAAAAAACTTTTTCAGAAATTCAGCTTGCATTGATAACCAAGAGTTAATAGGATGAGGAGGTATAGCATTAAACCAATTTTTAAATTTATCCTTTAAAGAAAAGGAAACATTTTTAGATAAATGGTTTCATTGCTTGCCTTCCCATCAGAACAAATGAGGCAGACATCTTCAAACTCCTTTATGTGTAGATAAGGGTTCTCCTTTTCTACACCATGAAAAGTGGGAAGAATTTGAAATATCCCAGGTCTTGGGCTAAAAGAATTCGCATCGACAGGAAGCACGATGCATGAGCCGGTAGCAGACCTACTTGGTCCTAACACATATTTCAAACTTCGATCACCCTCATGTTGAGAGTGATCATCCTCACTTAAATTGGTATTGTCATTCCCGTTAGTGTTGGTGTTGTTATTGGCCATGTCTATATTTCTTACTAGTCTATGTGTTCGAGGAGTCCTTAACCACATAAACTAGACAATATAGTTCAAGTCAAAACTTTCTAAGATTAGCCTAATTTTTATAGGTTTGATGATTATAAAAATGGAAAAGCAGACTCGGATATACACGATGAATATAAACAGTAGAATGGAAAGATCTCACCAAATTTTCACAACAAAAACCAAAGTGTGAAATGGAGATACGCCGTCCCCGGCAACGGCGCCAATTTGCTTGACTCTCCAAGAAAGGTGATACTCGCAAGTGTACGAGGTCAGTAAATAATATACCCGGTAAGTACGGGATCGTATCCACAGAGACGGAATTAGTCTGCAAATTCACACAAATAGTTAGAGCATGTAAAGAATGGTTGAGGGTTCATACCACCCTATGGGGGTGAATGATTGTTTGGAGAGTTGATTTGTCTAAACACCCTAGAGTTAGGGTAATGTCCTATGGTTTGGATACAATGGAGAGAAAGAGTGCGGGTGTCGAGGATATCGGTAGGATTATTCAATTGCTCTGCTAAGTATTAATTCCATGATAACTCGATCGCTCATCCATTTCAAGGTATGAGGATTGGGAAATAACTCAATTAAGCACATATGGGGTGCACCAAAAGTAATTGTTGACTGGGTTCTTCCCCTAATTGAAGCTCATGAATCACTCTCACACCCATTTCAAGGTATGTGAGAGTAGTGTTGAGTATTGATTCCCCTAATTTGGTTTTGATGATGAACAAACATAAATATTGGATACTAATTATCTTTGAGCGCAGTTATGAAGATCGTCGCTAAATTACTTTGTAGATCTCAAGCGACGTCCTAAGACTTCTTTAGAGTGCGTGAACGATGTGCCTGAAGCTTCATTGAAGCTCAAGGAGTATTATTGAAGTCGAGGGATTTAGAATCTTTTTTTAGATGTAAAGAGGGATTTAGAATCTTCATATTGAAGCTTTGGAAGACGGTGTGTATTGTTTATTTTCATTGTCTTCTAGAATGTTAAGCCTTGAGTATTACTTGCCTTCGATATCCGCGTATATGTCGTATCTTATCTCTAGGATTGTCTTAGATGCCATTAGGAAGTTTTCCGTAGCTTTTCGCTTCTTCGTTTGACTTTCTGTGAATTTTAGTTGGTTCAAGTAGAAGGACCAACCGACTAAATGTCAATCTAATCGGTTGGAAATCCTTCTTGAACCGACTAGTCTTACTTGTGTTTTTCAGCCGAGTTACTGTTGACCAATTAGTCGGTCCAAGAAGGTTCACCGACCGACTAGTTGTCAAACTAGTCGGTTGATGTTTCTTCTTAGACCGACTAGTTTGTCCGCATTACTTCACTGAATTCTCTGTCAACCTTCTAGTCGGTCCAAGAAGGTTCACCGACCAACTAGTTCTTAAACTAATCGGTCAGTGATCCTTCTTAGACCGATTAAGCAGCTCTATTTTTCCAGCCGTTGGAGAATTTATTTCCACGACTTTTCTTGATCTGTTTTGATTCTTTCCATATGTGTTTGATTCGTTTCAAACAAGGAAATTTACCTATTTTTAGAGGAATTTCAGATCTAACTTTGACTCATTCGTTTATCAATTTTAAAAAGGCTTTCTCTCTCAAAACTCTCTCTTTTCATCTTTGTGACCTAATTTCTCAAAGAGGGTTTTCAGATCTAGTGTGGTCAATCTTCTGAGAGGTTGAATCTCGACCACCTTCATTGCCCTAGCCATCTTACGCTGTTCATCTTGGTGGTGCTAGGGTTTCGTGCTCATTCTTTCTCAAAATCCTTCTTTGCCCTAATTCGTAAGTATCTCAAGGCATAGGATTTTGTGGTAAGTAATTTCTATTTCATTAAATCTATTGTTGGTGATTTTCTCTCGGTTTGTGAGAGATATTTGTGATCCCGGTTTGTGGGAGTCACGATATGTATTGTTGTAGTGTTTGATCTTGTAGTAGTTTCTACAAGAAGTTGTTTAGTGGAACCTTGAGTTAGTGGATTCTAACTCAAGTAGCCGGAAGGGATCCGGGTGTCTGGGACGTAGGATCACCGGGAACAAGTCGGGGAGACTTGGGTTGATCTGAACCCATTACATCGCGTGTTTGTGTTGCTATTGTTCTTGTTGTTATTACATATTCCGCATAGTGTTTGTGTTTGCACAATAATTAGGAATTAGACTCTTGATTATTTTAAAGTACTATTCGCCCCTCCCCCCTCTAGTACTTGTGCAGTAGCTACCAGGGCATTACATTTGGTATCAAAGCCAAGTTCATAGCTATGACAAACAACGACAACAAGGCCGTTCGACCACCTTCCGACTACAACACCTTCAAGAATCGTGAAGGAGCCTCTTCAGTGATGGAAGGACACTCTTCAACTAGGCCTCCTCACTTCAACGGTACCAACTATGGGTACTGGAAATGCCGGATTAAAACTTTTCTCCGGAATGCATCACTCTGGAGAGCCACATTAACGGAGTATATTGAGCCTACTGAAGAAGACTTCACGAAGTGGACTGCCGCGGAGGTCACCGCGGAGGTGAACAATGCCAAGGTAATGAATGCCTTACAATGTGTACTGGAGCCTAAAGACTTCAACAAGATATGCACCTGTAAGAGTGCATATCAGATTTGGAACCAACTCCTAATCTTACACGAAGGAACGAGCAGGGTAAAACATTCTAAACTCACTGTTGCTAACAAAGAGTTCGAGTTGTTTCACATGGAACAGGGTGAAAGAATTAAGGAGTATTATGCTCGCTCCGTGGATATAACCAACGAGTTGGAAGCCCTTGGGAAGACCTATACCCAAGAAGAGAAAGTCGCTAAGATCATTGACGGACTTCCTTCGAGTTGAGAAAAGCGAACCTACGCTATCGAGGAAGGTAACGATATGTCCAAATATACTGTTGTTCAACTAATGGGTACTTTAATGTCTTATGAGGTACGGAAGGGCAGTAAGATCAAGATGCAGGACAAGATGAAGGCGTTCTTGAAGCAAGAATAGCCAAAGAAAAAGGCAATTGCTTTCAAGGCCGTCCCTACTACACCTACCGATAGTGAAGAATTGGAAGACGAGGTGGACATGGAATCTTTGGCCCTCATGGCAAAGAGGTTCAACTGGTTCTTCTGAAAAGGTAACTTTAAGAATAAATCTAAAGTTAGTTCTACTAATGCTTCTGCTCCTTTGTGTTTCAAATGCAATAAGCCAGGACACATCAAGGTGGATTGTCCTCTCAACAAACAAAAGGAGAAGTGGAAGGCACCCAAGTTCGACAAGTCAAGAAAGTACAAGAAGGAGTACAAGAAAGGGCTTGTCGGCACATTCACCGACTCAGAAGAGGATTCCTCAAGTGGAGAGTCAAATGATGAACAAGTGGAGCAAGCACACATGTGCTTCATGGCAATAGAGCAACATGATCAAGAAACCGCTTTAGATGAAAGCGAGGATGAAGGTGAAGAGGTAACTATGGATGATTTAAGATTAGCAAATGAACAAATTTGGTCTAAGTATTCTAAGTTGGTAAATAGATATACTAAGATCAAAGATGAGTTAACTTGTCTGCAGACCACACCTAAGCCTATCATCACCAACAACGACACCGTTGTTGAAGCCTTGAGAACTGAGATTGTAAATCTCAAATCTCAACTTGAACATGTTAACCTTGAGGATTCGGAGGAACACGAGATAGCCGATTTAATTTCTCGAAACTCAACCTTGAGTATTGAGAATGAGAATCTTAAGTCCCATGTTTGTGAACTCACAACTCAAGTGTCCACTTTGGATACTACAATACTTTCTCTCACGGAGAAATATGAGTCCACAATATGCCGAATTGAGAAATTCAACAAAGATAAGGACCATTTGGATAATATTCTAAATGACTTACTTCCAGCCAATCATCGAATTGGTTTGGGGTATAGAAAGGAAAATTCATCCAAATCCTCCACCACCTTTGTAAGGCCATCCTCTGATGCCTCAACTAGTGGGAGTAAACACCCCATGTGTAGTTCATCTACTAATGGTACTTCCACTAAGTACACACCCCCCTTTGGAAAGAAACCCACTTCAGGTGGACCTCCAAAGAAGGGTCATGCATTCATGTACACACATACTATGCCACGTAGGAACACACCTCCTACTCCACATGTTCACACATATGATGATTTCTATGATCCACATCCTCGAGCATGTGCACACCAAGTGAGACACACTCACACACATGTTTCCCCACATGCTTATGTTCACCCACATCACTACTATATGAATGATTACCATCATGCACCGTATCATATGTTACCACCGCCACTTCATCATGTGCCATATGCTTATCCACCTCATGCATACACTAGGCCACTTCCTCGTAGAACACATGCACCACGTAGAAATCAACAAAACATGCATGTTCCCAATAGGAAAAGGGCTCCCAAGACATTCACTATTTGGGGCCCGAAGGACACAAGCATGCATGAGAAACAAGCGTATATTCATTCTTATTTCATGAATGTTGTGCACAATGATGACTATGTTGGGAAGTCTAAGTCCAATTGGACCTGGCTTCCAAAGGTCTAATCTCTTAGGACCCAATGACCTTGGGTACCATGATACGATATTTCTATCTTCAGGTACTCAAGAAAAAGAAAAGGAGCAACAAATCAAAATATTGCTCCAAGGATGGGTGGATAATTGATAACGGGTACTCAAAACACATGACTGGTAAAGCTCAGTTGTTATCCGAAGTGGTGCCCATTGAAAATGGAAACCGAGTGGTCTTTGGAGGCAACGAGAGCGGAACCATCATCGGTGTTGGAAAAGTTGGTAACCCCTCTAAACCCCTTATAAGTGATGTTTACCTTATTAAAGGCTTAAATCACAATCTAATCTCAATAAGCCAACTTTGTGACACGGGTTACAAAGTTAGCTTTAAGAAAGGAATGTGCCATATTTTAAGAAAGGATAATAATAATGTGTTGTTCTCTGGCACACGCCATAAGGACATATATATCCTAGATATTCCAAATTCACATGAACAATGTCTCTTTGCCAACACAAGTGAACAACACTTATGACATCGACGTTTTGGTCATGCGAATTTTGGGACACTTTTCAAACTATCCAAGCTAAATTCTATAAAAGGATTCTCTAAGCATGCCTTTCAAAAGAAAAGCTTTTGTGACTCGTGTCAACGAGGCAAACTTCCAAAATCGTCATTCAAACCTAAGAAAAGCATATCCTCTAAACGGCCTCTAGAGCTTTTACATCTAGATCTTTTTGGGCCAACTAGAGTTGCTTCATTAGGGAATGCTCGATATGGACTTGTCATCGTTGATGACTTTTCTAGATTTACTTGGGTATTTGCTTTAATTAATAAAAATGATGTTTTTGAAAACTTCACAGTATTTGTTAAGAAAGTACAAAATCTCATTGGAACCACCATTGTCACTATTCGTAGTGATCATGGAGGGAAATTTGAGAACGAGTCTTTCTCAAATTTCTGTGATGAAGTTGGTATTACTCACACCTTTTCTTTCCCTCGTGCACCCCCTCAAAATGGTGCTGTTAAGAGAAAGAATAGGACGCTAGTGGAGAAAGAATAGGACACTAGTGGAATGTGCTCGCACTATGCTTGATGATAGCCACCTTGGCCATCAATTTTGGGCAGAAGCGGTACATACCGCTTGATGTGTGTTTAATAGGATACTCTTGAGGCCCGGCACCAAACAAACTTGTTATGAATTGTTGTATGGTAGGTTGCCTCAAGTTAAACATTTTAGATTTTTTGGTGCAAAATGTTTTATCAAGAACACGTATGGTAGTTTGGACAAATTTGATCCAAGATCTGATGAGGGGATATTTGTTGGATATTCCTCCTGTAGCAAAGCATACCGGATAAACAACAAAAGAACCTCAACGATCGAGGAATCTCTTCATGTTTCATTTAATGAAAATTTTGTCCCTCCTAGAATTATCAATGACAATGATGCTATGGAAGTAGTTAGGGACTCTATTGGTAAATCTGATCCTATTGATTCTGTTGAAACTAACCCTACTAATGATTCTTTTGAGAATGTTCCTAGTGACCAGGGTGTTCCCAGACGGCTTCAAACAGTTCGTGACCATCCCCATGAGCAAGTCATTGGCAACATACAAGATGGTGTCAAAACAAGATCTCAAGTCAACTTCTTCGCTCACTGTGCCTTTGTCTCTTCAGTGGGACCAAAGAATATCAACGAGGCGTGCGAAGATAGTTCTTGGATCCTAGCCATGGAAGAGGAACTCATTCAGTTTGAGAGGAATGACGTCTGGGAGCTAGTTCTGTTGCCTTTGAAGAACCACAACGTTATAGGAACGAAGTGGATCTTCAAGAACAAGACAGACGAGAACCAAAATGTCATCCGGAACAAAGCCCGGTTAGTTGCTCAAGGCTACCGTTAAGAGGAAGGTATAGATTTCGAGGAATCCTTTGCACCGGTAGCTAAATTAGAATCTATTAGGTTGTTATTGTCATTTGCATGCCATAAAGATTTCAAACTTTTTCAAATGGACGTAAAAAGTGTGTTTTTAAACGGAGATATCGTTGAGGAAGTTTATGTTTCTCAACCTCCGGGTTTTATAAATGAAAAATTTCCAAATCACGTTTTCAAACTTAAGAAAGTACTCTATGGTTTGAGACAAGCTCCTAGAGCTTGGTATGACCGCCTAAAGAACTTTCTTTTGGATTTGGGTTTCAAAATGGGTGAGGTTGATTCAACGCTTTTTGTTAAGTATGCAAATCATGACATTATTTTAGTTCAAATTTATGTAGATGATATCATTTTCGGTGCTACTAACTTCACTATTTGCGAAGAGTTTTCTAATGTTATAAAGGACCAATTTGAGATGAGCCATATGGGTGAGCTCAAATATTTCTTAGGACTCCAAATTCGCCAAATGAACGATGGAATGTTCATCCACCAAACCAAGTACACGGTGGAGCTGCTTAAGCGATTTGGAATGGAGAATGCCTCTAGCAAGAAGACAACAATGAGCACTACTACACACCTTGATAAAGATACAGGCGGCAAAGATGTAGACATTCATCTATATCGAGGTATGATAGGTAGTTTATTATATCTTACTGCTAGTAGGCCAGATATAATGTTTGCAGTATGTGTTTGTGCTAGGTATCAATCACAACCTAAGGAATCACACTTAATAGCGGTTAAACGTATTTTTCATTATTTAAGTCACACACTCGACTACGGATTATTCTATCCAAAGTCAAGCACATATAAGTTAATGTCATATAGTGATGTAGATTATGCTGGATGCAAATCCGACAGGAAAAGTACTAGTGGCACTTGCCATTTTATAGGAAATTCTCTTGTCTCTTGGTTTTCCAAGAAGCAGAATTCTGTATCACTTTCAACCACCGAGGCGGAATATATTGCCGTAGGTGCTGCATGTGCACATGTTCTTTGGATGAGACACACACTTAAAGACTTCGGTATAAACTGTGATACTTACCCTATCATGGTGGACAACCTAAGTACAATATGTCTCTCTAAGAATCAGGTACACCACTCCCGTACCAAACACATAGATGTCCGTCACCATTTTCTAGATGATCATGTAGCTCAAAAGGACATCATTTTATTGTACGTTGAAACCCAGAAGCAAATCGCCGATATTTTCACGAAACCACTCATAGAGGATACCTTTGTGCGGTTACGTCGAGAATTGGGGATTATGGGTGAATCCGAGATTTAGAACTCATCCTTCATATGTGATCTTACATCATAATGTTATTCATTAATCTTGTTGTATGTTGTGCACCATAAACTGCAGTATGCTGATGATCGATGTTTTTTTGTAATCTGGATGTATCACTGTTGATGTTTTCTATATATATATATATCCATCCTATTGCCTTTCGTATCTGTGTGCACATTGTACTTTTGTCTCTGCTGTTTACTTCATCGCTCGTCGATTCTGTTGACTATATAGCTTTGTTTGAATGGAAATATGAATTGTTTTCCATGCACTCGATTAGCTAAAAATGTTGATATTGGAGAGTATGTTCCTTTCATCAATAATTGGATTTGATTTTGGTTTTTGATGTTTCCTCTTTTCGACTATGGTCTCGTTGGCACACTTTGATTTTGTTTTCGATGTTTTTCTTGGTGCAATTTGGGCCGTCGTCGTTTTCTTCGTCTCTCTTGTTTATAATTTCTTTTAGCCTTGGTTGTTGCCGTTGTTTCCTCCCGCTCTTTTTGGGTAATGCCAAAGGGTGAGAGAATTAATATTGACTATGTGCTAAATGATAATTTAAACAATTACCGTGAATCTAATTTCATATGTTAGATTCAGGGGGAGTGAAGATATAAAAATGGATTCTGATCCCATATTTCAATAATTGGATCATGTTTTTATACCTCTTTTTTCTGCTTGATGCTTATGTGTATTATTTAATATGGAACTAACGAGTCATCAATGCAGTGGGAGTAAGTAAATTTCATTTATATCATTATTATTGATTTATATTTATGTTGGTTTGTCATCACCAAAAAGGGGGAGAATGTTGAGTATTGATTCCCCTGATTTGGTTTTGATGATGAACAAACATAAATATTGGGTATTAATTATCTTTGAGCGCAGTTATGAAGATCGTCGCCAAATTACTTTGTAGATCTCAAGCGACGTCCCAAGACTTCTTTAGAGTGCGTGAACGATGTGCCTGAAGCTTCATTGAAGCTCAAGGAGTATTATTGAAGTCGAGGGATTCAGAATCTTCATATTGAAGCTTTGGAAGACAGCCTGTATTGTTTATTTTCATTGTCTTCTAGAATGTTAAGCCTTGAGTATTACTTGCCTTCGATATTCTCTTATATGTCGTATCTTATCTCTAGGATTGTCTTAGAAGCCATTAGGAAGTTTTCTGTAGCTTATCGCTTCTTCGTTTGACTTTCTGTGCATTTTAGTTGGTTCAAGTAGAAGGACCTGTAATGCCCTGCTAAGCTACTGTACAAGTACTAGAGGGGGGTGAATAGTACTTTAAAATAATTAAGAGGCTAATTCCTAATTACCTTGCAAACTCTACCAAATAATGCGGAAATGCGGAAATGTAAATGTTAGACAACAAAGAAACAATCGCAAACAAACGATATAACTGGGTTCGGATCCACCCAAGTCTCCCCGACTTGTTCCCGGTGATCCTACGTCCCAAACACCCGGATCCCCTCCGGATCTCAAGTTAGAAACCCTAACTCAAGATTTCTACTATGAAATACTTGTGAAAAACCTTCACAAGTCAAATCATACACAAATGAAATTGTGACTCCCACAACCCGGGATCACAAACACACTCTCACAACCGAGAGTGAATCACTAACAATATCAAAGTAAATTGAAATAGAAATGCTTACCACAAAATACCTATGCCTTGAGTAAACTTACGAATTAGGGCAAAGATGATTTTGGGGAAGATGAAGAGGCACCAAACCCTAGCTCCAAGATGTAGATCAGCGATGGAGAGCTATGAGGTTGTTGGTGACCTAGAATCAAGAACTTGGCTTGGAAGGCTCACAATCAATGAATCTCTCTTTTGAAATAAGAGTGAGGAGAGATTCAAGATTGGAAATGAATGAGCTTTGAATGAGATTGAATGATTTCTCTTTGATCTCTAAAGTTCTCTTAAAATCAGCCTTTTGTGCAATGAATGCAGCACTCCAAGTATTTATAGGTTAGAGGAAAGAGAGAGAGAAAAACGTTTCAATTAAAGCTCCAACGACTCTATTCTGAACCAAACTAGTCGGTCAAAGAACAACCACCGACCGACTAGTTCATCAACTAGTCGGTCGAACAATCAACATGAACCAACTAATGGTAGAACAGCCAAATGGAGAAGTTCAGACTGAAGAGAACTAGTCGGTCAAAGAAGAGTTGCTGACCGACTAGTTTCACAACTAGTCGGTCTGTGACTCAACTGAGACCGACTAAGAGATAAAACAAATAGTCTGAACAGAAGTTGAATTAGTCGGTCCAAGAACAAATGTTGACCGACTAGTTCATCAACTAGTCGGTCGCCAAATGTACATAGACCGACTAACGATAAACAGTAGCTCAGGCTCAAAAATGGAATTTCAACTAGTCGGTCCAAGAAGGATTCCTAACCGACTAGTTTCACAACTAGTCGGTCGGTGAACCTTCTTTGACCGACTAACTGTAAACAGTAACTGAGCTAGAATTGACTGACGCAAACTAGTCGGTCCAAGAAGCTTGGCCGACCGACTAGATCACCATCTAGTCGGTTGGTTCTTCTTCTTGAACCAACTAACATGCACAAGAAGTCGCGAATCGAAGTGCGAAACTTCGAGAAAGTTCGTATGGACTTCTACTAAGATCCTAGATCTAAGATAGGAGCGTTATGAAGATTTAAAACGTAAGACCTACTCAAGGCTTAACATTCTACGAAAGAAGCTTAAAAGACTATAAATAAAACTTGACGAACCGTCTTCAAAAGCTTCAATCGAATCTTCATGGCTTCAACAATGGTCCATAAGCTTCAACAAAGCTTTAGGCATACGATCACGCATATTGAGAAGTCTCGAGACGTCGCTTTAGATGTTCATATGAATTTGGCGACGATCTCCATAACTGCGCTCACAAAGTGTTAGTTCACGATATATTTATGTTTGTTCATCATCCAAAACCAAATCTGGGGAGTCCAATATCCAACATTCTCCCCCTTTTTGGTGATGACAAACCAACATAAATAATAATCAAAAATAATGATTCAAATGTAATTTACTTACTCCTCTGCATTGATGACACGTTAATTCCAAAATGAGTAATAATAATACGCATCAAGCAGACGAGTAAAGTATATAAAATGAGAATCGATTATTGAAATATCGGATTCGAAAATCCATTTATATATCTTAACTCCCCCTGAATCTAACATATCAAATTAGATTCTTGGAAAATGCTTTAAATTATCATTTAGCTCATCGTCATTATTATATCTCTCCCCCTTTGGCATTAGCAAAAAGAGTGGGAGGAGATCAACGACAACAACAATGGCTTCAAATAAAAGCACGGGAGTCGTAGAATACGACCATGGTCCAAATGACACCAAATTAAAATGTGAATTAAACCAAAGCGTGTCAATGAGACCAAAGTCGAAAATCGAAAAAGCATCAAAACTCAAATCAATTTTACGGATTGAGTTATGGAATATACTCTCCAATATCAACATTCTTGGTTAATTTAGTGCATGAAAAACAATTCTATGTTTCCATAGAAGAAATTTCTATTTAAGCAAGTTATTATCATCGTGCGACGAAATCAACCATCAGAGACATAAATATAATGTGCACAAGAGAATGAATCTCAACATCGATGTGTGTATATATATATATATAGAATGAGTACATCAAGATGATACATCACCAACATCCAAAAAAACGATCCAACGATCGGGGCACAAAATGCAGCATCATATCACACAGCTGATATCAGAGTATCACAAAACATACAACAATCTCAAAACATCATATGAGATACATCAAAGTACATCAAAATGATCCAAAAATCATTACCACCCACACTATCCTAACCAACACTCTCTCACTACTAGATCTATCATCCAAAGTGCATCGGAGAGTCCTCAGAGAAGCTCAGGAGGAAGCGGCAGGATCTGCAGCAGCAGCAGGAGTGGTTGTCACCGGATCAGCAGAAGTGTCCATAGGAGCGGCAGGTGTGTCAACAGGAACAACGAGAGTAGAAATCTCTGGCACGACAGGAGAGACGATCTCTGAAGTAGCAACGGTAGTGGCCTCGGGAGCACCAGTCGTAGTATCCACCGCAGGAGAGGTGGCAACAGGTGTGCTCTCGGGGTCACCAGCAGAAGAGGCAACAACACCAGAAGTGCCCGCAGGGGCACGAGCAGTAACACAAACAAGCTCCTTAATCTCCTCCTCATCCAACTCATCCTCGTCAGAGACTGACGGAGAGATCTCAATACCAAGGTGACGAGCGATACGAGCAAGAATCTCCTCAGTATGAGCATAACGAGACTCCACATGTTTCACTGAACGTGCGAGCTCGTCAATAGTGTTAGAGGGAGCAGCTAAAGTAGAAGCAGATGCTGAAGCAGAGGGGGTCGTCCTCTGAACGTGATGGAGCGCCGCAAGAGACTTCTTGACGGCCGTCGCGTTCAGAGGGGGACCGAGAGGACGCTCATCATCACGAGGCAAGGTGACACGAAAGTGGCAAAAGACGAGTGTCAGAAGGCACGGGAATGGGATATGAGCAGACTTCGTGGACTTTCAGATACACACGAAAGAATCCATCTTATTGAGTATGATCCGAGCCCAGTTAATTTCACTCCCCATGAATATGGCATAGATCAACTTTAGGAATGGCTGGGAAGGCAAAGAAGAGGAGCCGTACTTAGGAAGTAAGCACGACTTCAGAATCAAGTTTAGGACCCAGCCATTAGGCTTGAACGACTTTGAGGGCATGCCAATCATGGCGGGAGGAATCTCGTGGAAGATCTCAGAAAGAATGACCTGATCAAGGGAGGATATGTCATCAACGGAAATATCGGAAGAGAGGAGGCCAGACGACGAGCAACCGATCAACTCTCCTAAGATTTCTGCCGTGAGGACAATCGGTGTTCCCAAGACAGTCGTCTCAATAGAGTGGGTCTCGTCGTACTGACCCCGGACACGGTTAGCGTAAAAGAGTTTGACCAGACGAGGATATGGGTGGGGATTCGCCTTAGGGTCATATCGAAGGTAATCGATAAGACCGGAAGAAGACAGAAGGTCAGCGAGGCCTGGGAAGTCTGAAAACTGTACGAAATGCTCCAGAAGCAGCGGGCAGTGTTCGACACGGTTATATACCGCGAGACACATCGGGTCGTCGCGACACAAAGAGACATCGACACCGCCAACCGGCATCGGAGCCTTTCCCTTAGGCTTACGTGTGGAAGTACGGGGTCGAGAGCTAGACGCAGGTTCCCTAGGAGGTGGTGTAGGATACCTAGGGGTCTCGGTCTCGGGTATGTAATCCGTGTCGGAATCCGAGGCACCGGGTGGAGTGGGAGCACGAAAAGACACAGGCTTGGGCTTGGGCTGAGATTGAGCTCGGGGCTTTGCTGTCACCGTCCTCTTACGCTTAAGAGGAGGCGAAGACAAAGAGGGTTTGGATGGTCTTCGATCGGCGTTTAGGTGGGGTTCGTTTGGGTTGCGGGGGGTCCAAGGGATGCGAATCGACGATCATGGGCGATGGACCAGAGGGATCGATTGGAATACGTGTTCTTGCCATAATCGAAGCAAGACACGACGCAATCAACAGAGATCGACGACTAAAACCCTAAGAATAACCCTAGCCAAAGACCTAACAAAGAACCCTAACCCTAAGCACTGAAATCAAGGAATCCTAGGTCTAAAATCAGAGAGGGAGGATACCTAGGAGGAGAGGGAGTGATCCTCGGCCGGAGATGATCGGAAAGATGGTCGGAGATCGACAAACTCGACGGAGGGAGACGAAGAGGCACGGGGTTTAGGGGGGTTTTTGAGCTGGAGAGAGGAAATTCGATCGACTAGAAATGAAAGAAGTCGATTAAGAGAGCTTTTAATCGATCGGAAGTCGAAAAGACAAGACAGTCCCCGTCACAATTAGTCGGTCACAGTTCAAGCACTGACCGACTAGATCACGATCTAGTCGGTCGGTCAATGAGCTTGAACCGACTAATTGCAAACAGTAACTGAAGCCAAAAGTACTGACAAGAATTAGTCGGTCTAAGCTCATTCACTGACCGACTAGAACTGAGTCTAGTCGGTCGGCCAATGAACTTGGACCGACTAAGAGAGTCCAAAAATTTTAGAATTAGAAATTTTGAATTCTCTCCTAATCGTACTTCGACGAAACATCGTAATACTCTCATTAATCATTATACTACCCCATTAAACATCGAAAATCTGAAATTTGACGATTACGAACAAATCGAGCGAAAATTCCGAAAAATTCAACAAAAATCCAGAAAATTTCAATTAATCTAGCATGTGCAAATATAATGAAATTCCATAGCATGCGAGATTATTGAATAAAAATGAATCATAAATCTCGGATTCCCCCATAATCCCCAATTCTCGACGCAACCGCACAAAGGAGTCTTCCTTTAGGGGTTTTGTGAAAATATCGGTGATTTGCTTCTGGGTTTCAACGTACACTAATATGATGTCCTTTTTAGCAACATGATCAACTAAGAAATGGTGACGGACATCTATGTGTTTCGAACGGGAATGGTGTACTGGGTTCTTAGAGAGACATATTGCACTTTGGTTGTCCACCATGATAGGGCAAGTATCACAGTTTATACCAAAGTCTTTAAGTGTGTGTCTCTTCCAAAGAACTTGAGCACACGCGGCACCGGCGGCAATATATTCCGCCTCGGTGGTTGAAAGTGATACGGAATTTTACTTCTTGGAAAACCAAGAGACAATAGAATTTCCTATAAAATGGCAAGTGCCACTAGTACTTTTCCTGTCGGATTTGCATCCCGCATAATCTGCGTCACTGTATGAGATTAACTCATACATGCTAGATTTTGGATAAAGTAATCCAAAATCAAGTGTGTAACTTAAATAACGGAAAATACGTTTTACCGCTACTAAGTGAGATTCCTTAGGTTGAGACTGATAACGAGCACATACACATACGGCAAACATAATATCGGGCCTACTTACGGTAAGATATAGTAAACTACCTATCATACCTCGATATAGACGAATGTCTACATCTTTACCACCCGTATCCTTATCAAGATGCGTAGTCGTGCTTATTGGAGTCTTCTTCCCGGAGGCATTCTCCATTCCAAATCGCTTAAGCAACTCCACCGTGTACTTCGTTTGCTGGATGAAGATTGCATCGTTCATTTGACGAATTTGGAGACCTAAGAAATATTTGAGCTCACCCATGTGGCTCATCTCAAATTGATCCTTCATCACATTAGAAAATTCTTCGCAAAGAGCAAAGTTAGTAGCACCGAAAATGATATCATCAACATATATTTGAACTAAAATTATATCATTATTCGAATACTTAACAAATAATGTGGTATCAACTTCTCCCATTTTAAAACACAAATCCAAAAGAAAATTCTTTAAACGGTCATACCAAGCTCGAGGAGCTTGTCTCAAACCGTAAAGAGCTTTCTTAAGTTTAAAAACGTGATTTGGAAATTTTTCATTAATAAAACCCGGAGGTTGAAAAACGTAAACTTCCTCAACAACATCTCCGTTTAAAAACACACTTTTAACATCCATTTGAAATAATTTAAAATCCTTATGGCATGTAAAAGACAATAATAATCTAATTGATTCTAATCTAGCTACCGGAGCGAAGGATTCTTCGAAATCAATACCTTCCTCTTGATGGTAGCCTTGAGCAACCAACCGAGCTTTGTTCCGGACGACGATTTGGTTTTCGTCGGTCTTGTTCTTGAAGATACACTTTGTCCCTATGACGTTGTGGTTCTTCGATGGCAATGGAACAAGCTCTCAAACCGCATTCCTCTCGAATTGAATGAGTTCCTCCTCCATGGCTAAGATCCAAGCACCATCTTCGCACGCTTCATTAACATTATTTGGCTCAATCGAGGAGGCAAAGGCACAATGAGCGAAGTAGTTCACTTGCGATCTCGTCTTGACACTATCATGGATATTGCCAATTACTTCCTCATGAGGATGGTCACGAACGGTATGAAGCCGTTTGGGAATTCCCTGATCACTAGGAACATTCTCAAAAACTTCATTAGTTGGGTTAGTCTCAATAGAATAAATAGAATTATTAGAATTAGAATTACCAATTGAATCACATAAGACATCTATAGAGTCGTCATCATTAGTAATTCTAGTTGGAACAAATCCTTCATTAAATGAAACATGAAGCGATTCCTCGATCGTTGAGGTTCGTTTGTTGTATATCCGGTAGGCTTTGCTTCGTGAGGAATATCCAACAAATATCCCCTCATCGGATCTTGGATCGAATTTGTCCAAACTACCATACGTGTTTTTAATAAAGCATTTTGAACCAAAAACACGAAAATGTTTAACTTGAGGCAATCTACCAAACAACAATTCATAACAAGTTTGTTTAGTGTCGGGCCTCAAAAGTATTCTATTAAACACATAGCAAGCGGTATGTACCGCTTCCGCCCAAAATTGATGGCCAAGTTGGCTATCATCAAGCATAGTGCGAGCACACTCCACTAGCGTCCTATTCTTTCTCTCAACTACACCATTTTGAGGAGGTGCACGAGGGAATGAAAAGGTGTGTGTAATACCAACTTCATCACAAAATGTCTCAAAAGACTCATTCTCAAATCCCCTCCATGATCACTACGAATAGTGACAATGGTGGTTCCAATGAGATTTTGTACTTTCTTAACAAAAATTGTGAAGTTTTCAAAAGCTTCATTTTTATTACTCAATGAAAATACCCAAGTAAATCTAGAAAAGTCATCAACGATGACAAGTCCATACCTAGCATTACCTAATAAAGCAACTCTAGTTGGCCCAAATAAATCTAGATGTAATAGCTCTAGAGGCCGCTTAGATGAAATGTTTTTCTTATGTTTAAATGAAGATTTTGGAAGCTTACCTCGTTGACACGAGTCACAAAAGCTTTTCTTTTGAAAGACAAACTTAGGGAAACCTCTAATAGAATTTAACTTGGAAAGCTTAAAAAGTGTTCCAAAGTTCACATGACCAAAACGTCGATGCCATAAGTGTTGTTCACTTGTGTTGGCAATGAGACATTGTTCATGTGATCTTGGAAGATCTAGGATATATATATATCCTTATGGCGTGTGCCGAAAAACAATACATCATTAGTATTCTTATTTAAAATATGGCACATTCCTTTCGCAAAGCTAACTTTGTAACCTTTGTCACAAAGTTGGCTTATTGAAATAAGATTGTGGTTTAATCCTTTAACAAGGTAAACATCACATATAAGTGGTTTAGAAGGATTATCCACTTTGCCAACACCTATGATGGTTCCGCTCTCGTTGCCTCCAAAGACTACCCGGTTCCCATTTGCGATGGGCACCACTCCGGAGAGCAATTGAGCGTCACACGTCATGTGTTTTGAACACCTGCTATCGAGTATCCAATTCCTCTTGGAGCTAAATTTAAATTTGTTGCTCCGATTCTTTTTCTTGAGTACCTATAGATATGAAATATCGTATCATGGTACCCATGGTCATTGGGTCCAAAAGATTAGACCTTTGGAAGCCAAGTTCAATTGGACTTAGACTTCCCCACATAGTTATCATTATCCACTACATTCATAAAATAATCATTCATGTAAACTTGTTTTTCATCCATGCTTGTGTCCTTTGGGCTCCAAATGGTGAATATTTTGGGAGCCCTCATCCTATTGGGTGCATGCATGCGTTGTTGATTTCTACGTGATGTATGTCGTGGATAGGCATAAGGAACATGATGAAATGGTGCATGTGGATAATTATTCATACGATGATGTGGGTGAACACATGCATGTGGGGGAACACGTGCGTGAGGGTGTCTCACATGGTGTGCACGTGCCCGTGAACGTATAGCATAAAAATCATCATATGTGTGAGCCGGTGGAGTAGGACGTGTGTTCCTACGTGGCATAGTATTTGTGTACATGTAGGCATGACCCTTCTTTGGAGGTCCACCCAAAGTGGGTTTCTTTCTGAAAGAGGGTGTGAACGAGGTGGAAGAACCATTGGTAGATGAACTACGAATAGAGTGTTTGCTACCACTCGTCGAAGCATCGAAAGTTGGTCTAACAAAGGTAGTGGCCGACTTGGATGAATTTCCCAACTTATACCCCAAACCAATGTGGTGATTGGCCGGAAGTAAGTCATTTAGGATATTATCCAAATGGCCCTTATCCTTATTGAATTCATTGATTCGGCCCAACGTGCACTCATATTTCTCGTTGAGAGAACGCATAGAAGCATCCAAAGTGGATACTTGCGATGTGAGCACATAAACACGAGATTTGAGATTTTCATTCTCAATACTCAAAGTTGAGTTTTGAGAAGTCAAATCCGCTATCTTGTGTTCCTCCGAATCCTCAATGCTAACATGTTCAAGTTGAGTCTTGAGATTTACAATCTCATTCTTCAACTCTTCAACAACGGTGTCGTTGTTGGTGATGATATTTTTAGGCGAGGTTTGGATGCTAGCTAAATCATCTTTTACTTTAGTATACCTATTTACTAATTTAGTGTATTTAGACCATAATTGCTCATTAGCATTTCTAAGGTCATCCATCGTTACCTCATCGCCTTCGTTATCGCTATCATCGGAAGAGGAATCTTTATCTTGCTCCTCTCGAGCCATGAAGGACATGTGTGCTTGCTCCACTTGCTTATCATCTGACTCTCCGCTTGAGGAATCCTCGGAGTCGGTGAAAGTCCCGACAAGCCCCTTTTTGTACCCTTTCTTGTACTTCTTGGACTTATCGAACTTCGGCGCCTTCCACTTCTCCTTTTGCTTATTTTGAGGACACTCAGCTTTCATGTGTCCTGGCTTGTTGCATTTGAAACACAAAGGAGAGGAGGCGTTAGTAGAACTAAACTTCGATTTGTTTTTGAAGTTACCTTTCCGGAAGAACCGGTTGAACTTCTTTGCCATGAGTGCCATTGACTCCAAGTCCAACTTGTCTTCCGAGTCTTCATAATCGATCGATGTGGAAGTTGATGGAGCGGCTTTGAAAGTAATAGCCTTCTTCTTTGGCTCGTCTTGCTTTAGGTAGGACTTCATCTTGTCCTGCAACTTCAACTTGCTATCCTTGCGTACCTCATATGACATTAAGGTACCCATTAGTTGAATAACCGTATACTTACTCATATCATTACCTTCCTTGATGGCGAAGGTACGTTTCTCCCAACAAGAAGGAAGTCCATCGATAATCTTCGAGACTTTCTCCTTTTGGGTGTAGGTCTTACCGAGAGCCTCCAACTCATTTGTGATGTCGACGAAGCGAGCATAATACTCCTTCATCTTCTCACCATGTAGCATATGAAATAACTCGTAATCTTTATTAACTACAACGAGTTTAGATTCTCTTACCCTACTTGTCCCTTCATGCAAGATGAGGAGGGAATTCCATATTTGATATGCACTCTTACATGTGCATATCTTATTGAAATCCTCGGGCTCCAAAGCACATTGCAAGGCGTTCATTGCCTTGGCATTGCTTACTTCCGCGGCGATCTCCGCGGGAGTCCACTTCTCGAAATCTTCTTCGGTGGGCTCGACGTACTCCTTCATTGTGGTCCTCCATAGTGAAGCACTCCGGAGGAAAGTTTCCATTCGGCATTTTCAGTATCCGTAGTTGGTACCGTTGAAGAAGGGAGGCCTCGTTGAGGAGTGTCCTTCCATTACCGAAGAAGCTCCTTCACGGTTCTTGAAGGTGATATAGTCGGAAGGTGGACGAACGCTTTTGTTGTCGTTGGCAGACATAGCTATAGACTTGGCTTTGATACCAAATGTAATGCCCTGCTAAGCTACTGCACAAGTACTAGAGGGGGGGTGAATAGTACTTTAAAATAATTAAGAGGCTAATTCCTAATTACCTTGCAAACTCTACCAAACAATGCGGAAATGCGGAAATGTAAATGTTAGACAACAAAGAAATAATCGCAAACAAACGATATAACTGGGTTCAGATCCACCCAAGTCTCCCCGACTTGTTCCCGGGGATCCTACGTCCCAAACACCCGGATCCCCTCCGGATACTCAAGTTAGAAACCCTAACTCAAGATTTCCACTATGAAATACTTGTGAAAAACCTTCACAAGTCAAATCATACACAAATAAAATTGTGACTCCCACAACCCGGGATCACAAACACACTCTCACAACCGAGAGTGAATCAATTATAATATCAAAGTAAATTGAAATAGAAATGCTTACCACAAAATACCTATGCCTTGAGTAAACTTACGAATTAGGGCAAAGATGATTTTGGGGAAGATGAAGAGGCACCAAACCCTAGCTCCAAGATGTAGATCAGCGATGGAGAGCTATGAGGTTGTTGGTGACCTAGAATCAAGCACTTGGCTTGAAAGGCTCACAATCAATGAATCTCTCTTTTGAAATAAGAGTGAGGAGAGATTCAAGATTGGAAATGAATGAGCTTTGAATGAGATTGAATGATTTCTCTTTGATCTCTAAAGTTCTCTTAAAATCAGCCTTTTGTGCAATGAATGCAGCACTACAAGTATTTATAGGTTAGAGGAAAGAGAGAGAGAGAGAAACGTTTCAATTAAAGCTCCAACGGCTCTATTCTGAACCCAACTAGTCGGTCAAAGAACAACCACCGACCGACTAGCTCATAAACTAGTCGGTCGGTCAATCAACATGAACCGACTAATGGTAGAATAGCCAAATGGAGAAGTTCAGACTGAAGAGAACTAGTCGGTCAAAGAAGAGTTGCTGACCGACTAGTTTCACAACTAGTCGGTCTGTGACTCAACTGAGGCCGACTAAGAGATAAAACAAATAGTCTGAACAGAAGTTGAATTAGTCGGTCCAAGAACAAATGTTGACCGACTAGTTCATCAACTAGTCGGTCGCCAAATGTACATAGACCGACTAACGATAAACAGTAGCTCAGGCTCAAAAATGGAAGTTCAACTAGTCGGTCCAAGAAGGATTCCTAACCAACTAGTTTCACAACTAGTCGGTCGGTGAACCTTCTTTGACCGACTAACTGTAAACAGTAACTGAGCTAGAATTGACTGACGCAAACTAGTCGGTCCAAGAAGCTTGGCCGACCGACTAGATCACCATCTAGTCGGTTGGTTCTTCTTCTTGAACCAACTAACATGCACAAGAAGTCGCGAATCGAAGCGTGAAGCTTCGGGAAAGTTCATATGGACTTCTACTAAGATCCTAGATCTAAGGTAGGAGCGTTATGAAGATTTAAAGCGAAGACCTACTCAAGGCTTAACATTCTACGAAAGAAGCTTAAAAGACTATAAATAAAACTTGACGAACCGTCTTCAAAAGCTTCAATCGAATCTTCATGACTTCACCAATGGTCCATAAGCTTCAACGAAGCTTTAGGCATACGATCACGCGTATTGAGAAGTCTCGAGACGTCGCTTTAGATGTTCATATGAATTTGGCAACGATCTCCATAACTGCGCTCACAAAGTGTTAGTTCACGATATATTTATGTTTTTTCATCATCCAAAACCAAATCCGGGGAGTCCAATATCCAACAGGACCAACCGACTAGATGTCAGTCTAATCAGTTGGAAATCCTTCTTGAACCGAGTTACTGTTGACCAATTAGTCGGTCCAAGAAGGTTCACCGACTGACTAGTTGTCAAACTAGTCGGTTGATGTTTCTTTTTAGACCAACTAGTTTATCCTCCTTACTTCACTGAATTCTCTGTCAACCTTCTAGTCGGTCCAAGAAGGTTCACCGACCGACTAGTTCTTAAACTAATCGGTCAGTGATCCTTCTTAGACCGATTAAGGAGCTTTATTTTTCCAGCCGTTGGATTATTTATTTCCACGATTTTTCTTGATCTGTTTTGATTCTTTCCATATGTGTTTGATTCGTTTCAAATAAGGAAATTTGCCTATTTTCAGAGGAATTTCAGATCTAACTTTGACTCATTCGTTTATCAATTTTAAAAAGGCTTTCTCTCTCAAAACTCTCTCTTTTCTTCTTTGTGACCTAATTTCTCAAAGAGGGTTTTCAGATCTAGTGTGGTAAATCTTCTGAGAGGTTGAATCTTGACCACCTTCATTGCCCTAGCCATCTCACGCTGTTCATCTTGGTGGTGCTAGGGTTTCGTGCTCATTCTTACTCAAAATCCTTCCTTGCCCTAATTCGTAAGTATCTCAAGGCATAGGATTTTGTGGTAAGCAATTTCTATTTCATTAAATCTATTGTTGGTGATTTTCTCTCGGTTTGTGAGAGATATTCGTGATCCCGGTTTGTGGGAGTCACGATACGAATTGTTGTAGTGTTTGATCTTGTAGTAGTTTCTACAAGAAGTTGTTTAGTGGAACCTTGAGTTAGTGGATTCTAACTCAAGTAGCCGGAAGGGATCCGGATGTCTGGGACGTAGGATCACCGGGAACAAGTCGGGGAGACTTGGGTGGATCCGAACCCATTACATCGCTTATTTGCGTTGCTATTGTTCTTGTTGTTATTACATATTCCGCATAGTGTTTGTGTTTGCAAAATAATTAGGAATTTGACTCTTGATTATGTTAAAGTACTATTCACCCCCCTCTAGTACTTGTGCAGTAGCTACCAAGGCATTACCAGCAGTGCATATAGGTTGTGGTGCGCAGCGAACAACCACCGTTCTGGGCACCTTGCAGGTAATGCATGATTCAATAGATGGGTCACAACCCAATCAACAATTTGAATTGATGGATGAATTAAACTTCTAAATTAAAAAATATGGATTGGAAGGATCTTACATTCAATTCAAGATATGCAATACCCAGTGGATACATAGATGCAACAATTATGAAGCACCACAGTTCTTCGGCTCCTTCATGGATAGTATCAAACCCAATTACTCATAAGTTTAATTCACCCAAAAACATGGATTAACAAGGGTTGCTGGAAATTAACATTAGCAAGGCAATCAATGCATCCTACATCAATCCAAAACACCCACACAATGAATCTAGCCTAGCATATCAAAGACTAAATCAGCATTCATGAAAATGGACATAGTTCAATGCAAAGGATGAAAGCAAATATATATTAGAAAGAGGGTTGGAGATTTGTCACCAAATACAAGCTTCTTCAATCAGTAATCAGTCTCAGCAATAGCAAAAACGAAATCAGAAAACTCAGAACTCTCAAAAACCCTAATCCCCTTCTTAAGGAAGAAGATGACCTAAAAAGAGCAAAAGATTAAATTCTTTTTTCGTTCTCTCTTATTACATCTGAATAGTAGTGTTTTATACCTCTTAGGGGTTACATCTCATCCATCCAAATCCTCATCCAATGATTCACAGCAACTGGAGAGGAATCGGGTTAAGAAAAACCCGTTTCTCGTAACCCAGACTGCAGCCGAAAACCCCTGATCAGTCGACTGTCGAATAAATGGCAGTCGACTGATGGCAGAAAATTCTTACTGCTTCTAAATGGGGACAGGCGACTGTCTAAAAATATCACAGTCGACTGTGTGACCCACAGGCGACTGTTTTCTGTTCTTCAGTCGCCTGCTGCAGAAATGTCAAAATAACAGAGAGTTGGCTCATTTTGCTCCCTCAGAAATCTGAAATATCAGTCGACTGATGCGACGATGACAGGTGACTGTATGAGATTACAGTCGACTGTCAATCCTCTTACAGTCGACTTTAGTTGGGCTTCAGCTTCTCCAGCTTCAATTCTTTAAAGGTAGGCGACTGCCGTTGTTTGGGCAGTCGACTGTTGGATTTTCAGGCGACTTCTTTGCTTCTGCAGGTGCCTGTTATGCACTCATCTATTTGAGTTGATTTAGTCCTTTCCAGGACACCTGAAAATTCTAGAAAAATCCCCATAAATATAATATACATTTACAATGCTTAGGGAAGTGAAATTGTGCAAGAATAAAATCATATGCTCACAAATGATGATTTAGCGTAAATTTAGTTAAGAGAGAATGATTCTATGGATTATTCGCACAAGAGGAGATGATTATGAGGTTAGAATATGCAATATTTATTCATAATCAGGGGCGATGGTGGCGGAGGGGCTGGCTGCTACTACTGCTACAGATGGAGAAGGATCTGGTTCAGTGTCCACTGAATACGAGGAATAAGGGCTATATGGGACTGCTGAGCAAAGATGGCCTGCGTGATAGCTCGAAAATCGACTCTAAGTCCAGTCACTGTCAACTCAATTGCATGCAGGTGTAGGTCTCTGTCGTCAGGAGCGGAGGTAGAGGGACGTGCAAGTGGGCGAGCTGGCTCACACGGCCTCCAAAAACTAGTGGGGATATGATAGGGTGAGTGTGTGGAGCAGAGCTCACAGCAGAACGCTCAGCCTTCAGGTGAGACTGAGACACAGGAAAGCGCTGAGAGATCGGTGCAACGGAGGTAATGATCGGAAAATCAACAGCGGTGGAAGAAGGGGTAGAGGTCGCGACAACATATGTGGTGAAAGACACCACGACACTCTCGCTAAAGACGGCGACGGTAGAGACTAGAACAATGACAGATGGAGTGGATGTGAAAACTGAGGATAAGGACACCCCAAGAGTCGAGATATCAGAAGAGATCAGAGTCTCTATGGTCACGGAGGAGGACGGATCATCACACTCAGGGAATATTGGGGTAGCACTCTCAGAAATGATATAGGTGATCGGATCAACACTCATAAGGATGGTATGGACAGGATCAGGCACAGCTACAGCGCTCACAGAGGCGGGTGCAGAATTGGAGCTCTCAGCACGAGCAGAAGTGAAGACATGTGTGTTGGGCTCGGGAAGTGATACATCGGCGGGCTCAGGAAGTGATATAGCGGCTCGGGAATGGGGATCTCAGGTTGAAGAGGCTCGCCAGGGTGCTCATGCTGCACGTCGTCGGGCTCTAGTACATAAACAGGTGGGATGAGGAGGTCCATGGGGAACCTACACTCCACACCTGCTGGTCCAACGTGGGTCCAAATAGGGTTTGGAAGCACGATATAGTCTGCAGAGAATGGACCATGTAACCAGACCCAATGATGTCGTCCATGAGGGCGGATCATGTACTTGCTGGCCAAAACATAATCAGATAGTGAGGTGGGGCTCGTAACATGGTACATGTCAGTGGGAAGCTGAATGTCGAAAATGGGTGCTAGGAGGGTGATCAGACCGCCACAGTATATCGCCTTGGTGGCCTGTGGCGGTCACCGTCGAAAAGTTACGGCCAAAAAACCATCTAGAGATATCAAACCCACCTCGCTCGACTGAGCGCCCCTCTGTAGACTGCCCCCATTTTGCCTTGGAACCCCCTGCCTACTACGCTTGGTCGAACATACCGCTAGACCGAGCGGCCTTCCTCTTTGACTACCCAAAAAGGAGGCCATTCTCTGCCCACTACGCTCGGTCGAGCGACCGAGCGACATCCTACCCCAACCTTGAAGTTAAAGCCCCAAAGATGCTACTCGACCGAGCAACTCATACCGCTCGATCGAGCGGCCCCTTCTCTAATGCCCGACGGGAAGCAACAAGGGATGCACTCGACCGAGCGGCTACCACGCTCGACCTAGCACATCGTCGATAGCCTACAGAAAAGGCGTTTCTAATGGATTTCGGTTTGGGTTTTTGTGAAACCCGAAACTTAAAGGGTTTTGTATATAAATTAAACTTTGTTTTAGATTAGGTTAGGCTTTTTATTACTCAGAAACTCTTGAGCCATTGTGGGGGGAGAGAGTTCTTTAGGTATTGTTCTTCAATCTAAATCTTGGTGAATGCTTCTTGCTCCTTAATTTTTATCTACTTTGCATTCTCATTCCTTTCTCTACGATTTGAAATTAATTTCGTGATGTTTGCTCAATTTTTGATGATAATATCTATTGCCCTTATCGTTGTAGATATTGCCATGGTAGAGTAGTGTGATTCTAGGGCTTAGGGATGAACCCTAGGACCCTAGGAATTGGATGTTAGGTTGAATCTCAGTTGGATGAATCTAGGGTTGTCCTATGGTAGTTTGAAAAAGGGTTTTGGAGGATTAGCTTTAGGGTCAGAGGATCGCGAAAGCAGCTCCACATCCTAGGAAGTGTCCCTATGAACTCGATTTAGTCTTAGTGGTTGTTTCTAGGGCTCGTGATAACGAGATTGACTCGAAAGCTAGGGGCGATCACTAATCCTCGATCCGCTAGTCGATGACTACGAAAGTAGCCCGACCGCTAGAACCAACCGTAGCATGGTGTCGCAATCCGTAGATCACACCAGTGGATATAGGTTGCGGGGTGGGACCCAGTGTCAAGTGTAATGCATGCATTCCTGTGCGAAGCCGACTGCAAAAGCACGGCTCCGCATAAGGTTGCGTTAAACGAGCATGACGACGGAAGTCAAACGCTCATTCCCATCTTCGGATGTGACACTCCTACCCTCATCCATCGTCCAACGAAAGACCCCATGACCTGACATCCATGACCAAAGGACCTAGCGGGGACTCTCAAATGCCCTAGACTTTTAATATTTAGTAGACCCCATTTCCCGTAACAATCTAATTTCACGCGACATCCCCCGACCGCGCATTCTCACCCTTCCAGAAAGCTAAACACTAAACCACCACCTCCCTAGAGAATGCCAATCTTTGTATACTACAACCCCCGTGCACTTGTGGTGATTCGTGCCCCTATGTGTGAGCCCGGAGGACGGAACAAGTTTTTGGCGCCATTATCGGGGAGGCAACGATTTGTTTTAGCTTTTGGGTTCGAGAGTGCTGGTTTCATCCACAATTTAGCTCCCACCACTCTTTTTATTTTATTTTACTCTCTTATTACTATTTTTCTCTTTTTTCTATCGAGTTCCATATTTTTTCTTGAGTTCTTCTGTTTTGCATGCTTACACATTCACAGGGAGCAGAGAATCTACTGCCATTGGATCCTGAAATAGAAGCAACCGTGTAGTGACTCGCAACAGAAAGAAGGAGATGGGAATCAATGGCTGAAATTTCCGATGGATCACCTCCTTTCCCGTAGTTATTGATCCGAGATTTCATGAAGCCCGGCACCATCTTATCCTCCTCTGTCATCATACCGTCAATCCTCAAAGGTAACTTCGAGTTGAAGATGGGGCTTATCTTATTGATGCAGCAGGACTGCTTCCACTGGTTTTCACACGAGAACCCCAGTCATCATGTGGAGGCATTCTTGGAAAAATGCGCCACCTTCTAGATGCATGGGATCAGCAACGACGCAATCAGACTATGGCTCTTCTACTTCACCTTGAAGGAGAAGGCACATTATTGGCTGAAGTCCCAAGGGCCCAACACATTTACAACATGGGAACAGCTGGCAGAGGCCTTCGTCACCAAGTACTTCCCTCCTTCGAAGATGATCCGTCTTCGGAACCAGATCACGAACTTCAAACAAGGAGGGCAAGTGACATTGTATGAAGCCTGGGAGTGCTTTAAGGACCTCCAACATTAGCGCCCAAACCATCGCATCCCGGCATTGGACTTGGTCTTGTCCTTCTACAACGGTATGCGTTCAGACACCAGGATGATTGTCGACGCCACGGAAAATGGGGCTATCACAAGAAAGGAGCCATTTGAAGCCATGAAGATTCTTGAGGATAGGGTAGCCAACAACCAGCATTGGGGAGATGACAGGTCTGCCCCAACTATTACCAAGGCCTCAGGCGGAGGCATGTATGAAGTCAATAAGGCGGCTAACTTTGATGGCTGTCACGATTCCCTCACTCAACAGATGGCCTGTATGGAGCACAGACTTGGTGCTAGGCCTAGCTCACCCCCTACCACAGCATACGCCACTTTTGACACGTGTGTTGAGCAAGAGGGGGCCAATTACACTTCTGAAGATAGAGGAGGCAATATGGGGCATGTTGCAGGAATTGCTTCTACAACATGCCACATGCAACAACTGAGGAGGCCAATTACACCTCTGATGATAGAGGAGGCAATAGTGGGCATATGGGAACCCAGCTTGGAGACATCATCCCAATTTTCAATACGGAAACAGTAGTGGAGCCCAACAACAGTCCCATCAGCAGCAGCAGCAGACCTATTATCAATAGCAGTAGCACCAAGGCGGGCAAAGGCCATTTGCCCCTACATGCCCCAGGTTACCCGCAGCAGTGTCAGCAGTCGTTAGATTTACCTCCACCTCCACCAATTTAGTAGAATTCCTCCTTGGAGTTCACCATGGAGAAGTTCATAGTGGAGCAGGCAAAGCTCAACCATGACAACACAGCTCGCACTAAGGAGCTTTCCACCACAGTGGACAGCTAAAGGAGCAGCTGAGTCAGCTATCACAGGCTCAAGGCAAGCTTCCCGCCCAACCATAGAAAACCTCTAGGGAGAGAGCTTGCACCATCACCACCCGGAACGGCCTATCACCGAAGGATCCAGAGCTGCCGGTGATGATTCTTGTCACTCCATTACCTGAGGAGGTGATAGACGAGCAGCCAGGAGCTGTCGATGGTGGTGATGATGAGGCTGATAAGCAGCCTATTATTGTTGAGAGAGATAGCCCTCCAGTGAAGGAGGCAATCAAAGAAAAGGCAAAGCCTGCAGAGAAGGAAAAGTCTCGCCCCCTTCAGTACCATTCCCTAGCAGGTTGGCGAAGGCCAAGATGGAGGAAAATTACGCCAAATTCATTGAATTACTGAAAGGAGTAGAGCTCAACATCCCTTTCATGGATGCCCTGACGAAAATACCCTCATATGCAAAGTTCCTGAAGTAACTAATTTCAGGGAAGATGAAGGTCAAATTAGTGATGTTGGCAGAGGAGCCGTCTTCATTTCTGAGGAGCAACAAACTACCGAAGAAGCTCCCGAATCTAGGGATTTTCACTGTTTCATGCTCCATTGGAGGTGTCCCCATCAGGAGAGCACTAGTAGATCTGGGAGCCAGCATCAGCTTGATGCCATTATCCATCTTTTAGCGCATCAATACCGGGACAGAGTTAGAGTCGATAATGATGATAATTCAGCTGGCAGACAAATCGGTGATGCGACCTGTTGGAGTGGCCATGGACATCATATTACAGATTCCCGGCGGTGTGTGCGTGCTGTTGGATTTCGTCATCATGGATATGTTGGAGGACGGCGGATCCCAGCTCAGTCTTGGCCACCCATTTATGGCGACAGCTGATGTATTGATCGATGTGCTGGAAGTCACTCTCTCCATTAATGTGGAAAAAATTGAGACGAAATTTCGGCTACCCAAGCCGATGATGGAGAGAGAGCCTGCATCAGATGTCAGCTACCTGAAATTGATAGAAGATGAGCTTGTTGAGGAGTTCATAGCCAAGGAGATCTTACATGACCCCCTTCTGTAGAGCCAGGATGCCGGTATAAACCCGTGGCACGACAAGGTGGTGGCAGCCTACCTGCAGGTGCTGGATAAGGATCCAGATGATGGATTGATAACGCACGAGCACGCCATGCTCGCCCAGGAGGATTACGACCTAGACATCGTAAAGATAAAGAAGTTTGTTGTTGCAGTGTCCTTAGGGCGCCACAAAGAGAAGAGAGGATCAGAGATAAGAGAAGACGAAAGGACCGCTGAGGGTCCGAATGGGAAGTTTGACAAACCGGCTCCACATAGGTTGGTCGGCAAGAATGACAGGCACATCTCACGTGCACCCAACATCTAGCCTCGCTAAGTATCAGGAGTCGAGCTAACGACTGTAAACAAGCGCTTGGCAGGAGGCAACCCGACCTATTTCCCCGTTATTTTTATTTTAATTAAATTTTTCATGATTTTTAGTATAAAAATTCTAAATCCAAAAATATCTGATGCATCTCGACTTTGACAGGAACTCGACGGTCACGACGTCAAGCAAGAAAGGGAACGCATAGTCTTGGAGCTGGATCCAAAAATCGACGAGAAATACGACAAGAAACAAGAGCTGACTGCCTGTAGTAGGTCGCTCGGTCGAGCGGCTACCCCGCTCGACCGAGCATGGCCCCATCAGAAGGGGCACAAGGCAAAGGAAATCAAGTCGTTCGATTGATTGACCCAACTCGCACGATCGAGCGACCGACCCAAAGTGCAGACTAAATCCAACACAGAATGGGGTGCACTTAAGTTAAGCTCGCTTGAGCGGTTGGGCACTCCACTGAGCACCCGACCGCCCAGTCATCCCTACAAGGGGAGCTCGGGGCGCTCGCTCGAGCCCTTTCCATAAATTTCGAGCGAGTGCCTCTTACCTTCCCTCGAGCGAGCCCCTCAAGCAACCCCCTACCCCCGATCGAGCTCAACCCCGACCACCCACCTCCCTCCTCTCCTTTCGACATCCCCTCCTCTCATCCCTCTCCTCCCCGCCACTGCCTTCTCCCCAAATCCCCAAACCCCCAATCCCCAATCCCCAAGCCCTAAAATTCGCCCATTTCCCCCAATCTCACCAAATCCAAAAATTCGAACCCCAAATTCAAATTTCGAAGGCTTGGGAAGCTTGGCAGGAGATCACCTACCATCTTGGATGACATTGCATGTAGGAACTCGTGGATTTCATCTTTGCTCGTCGCTTGCTCAGGTACACTTGTTCCTCTCTCTCGTTATTTTCATTTATATATCATATTGATTGTAGTATCTATTAGTTTGCTTGAGCACGGTAGCAATGACTCAGAGGGCACGCATCTGCACACCTTCACCCACACCTCCACATATGCATCTTAGGACTATGCATTTGCATCTTTATTTTATTTTCTAGGATTTTCATTTTTATCTTTATCCCACCCATCCTGCCCTTTGGGTCGTTCTCCTTCTCTACGTGCATGTTCTCAGCAGGAGGACACTGCTGCGTTTAGCTTGGGGGATGAGTGCTATCGCTTTATTTTCTTTTTTTTCACTTTTTATTCTCATTTCTTTCCATTTTCACCCCATTTCCCCTTTTTAGAATCATCATTTTCTTTTTCTCTTTTTGATGTTTGCATGCATGTTTTTCCTTTCTTTTCTTTTTCCATTTTTATTAGACTAAAGATGATTCTCCTATGATTGCACTATAAGCTACGCACACTCAACTTATTACACACTCACATAGAATTTTTCTAAGTCTATTGCACTTCATTGCAAATATAGAATGGATTTTATGTTGAACTCCATGCTTTAATGAATTAGAGATATCTCCTTGATTAGAATGTGATTTAATATGCTTTTCCATGAATAGATTTCATTTCTCCACAATGAGTATTCTCGAAACAGTTAAGCTGAAAATTGCATGATTAATTGAAAATTGAATGAAAAATTGCTTGATTGTGTGATAACGATACATTTTCATAGTAAATGGTAATTCAATAGAGTTTGGATAACCCACAACACTTGAGTAGCGTTGGTTAGAGATTCTGACGCTGAGCCATGTCCCAAATTCTTTCTTTTTCTTTTTATCTTTTGTATATAACCAATTACGATCTTTGATCGTGCTTTGCATTCCATCGTGTTTATGTGAGTTTGCAAAAATCCCACAAAACATAAGAAAAATCCAACATAAAAAAGAGGAAAAGAGAATTTTTTTAGTTCCTAAATAAAGGCCCGATGGGTTCTTCGTAACCCGATGTCCTGAGATCGTCTGGTCTGGGATGCATAGGCCGTCTTTCATATATATTGAGTTTATCTCGTGTATATAAAGAAAAAAATGTATAGCCAAAAAAATTGTAAAAAGAAAAAATTCCCACATCCCTACCCCACTTTCTATATAGAATAGGGACATGGCGAGGTCTAAGATTTCTACGTTTCACGAAAGAGTTTAGTGCAGTGATCTCCAAATTCAATTGAATTCTCTATCTTCATTTATGAAAAATCAATAAAATTTATCTTGCAAGCTTGAAATGATTGATCATGATATTATACGCTGGTTAGAGAATGAGTTATGAAGACTTGAATATGAATCATGGATTTAGTATATTAATTATATGATATGATAGGAATTGCCCTCTGATTTCATATCGTATATTCGAGTTCACTTTATTCGTTGAAAAAACCATTTTATATAATCTATGCTAGACTTGATAAATCCTTGTGAGTTGTATGTTCCTAATTTCTACGTTGGAGTGTCGCCACATACTTATGAGATGAGGAGATGATTTAGTCGCTTTTCCTATTTTCGACTTCTTTTTCACTTTATTATTTTTACCCACAGGCGAGCTTATTATTCGTCTTCCTCGAGGAAGAGTAAGAGGTAAGCTTGGGTGATTTTGTTATGTCCATATTTTCCATCTTTATATCGCACATTTACATGTCATTTCAATTGCTCGAAGTTCACATTTTTATATTTTATCGTGCTTTTCACGATATATTTAATTCTTGTGATGTTTTGTGGATTTTCAGGAACTTCGGCGTGATTTGGAGCGATAATGGATGATGGACATGATATCGGATACCGGAGCTTCCATCGCCGCGCTAGACGACTTGAGGGAGCTAATGGAAGAGAAGAAGAGAAGGAGGAAAGGAAGAAAGAAGGGGAGAAGAATGAGAAAGAGAGAAGAAATGATAGAAGTATGGGGGATTTCCATTTCGCTCGGTCGAGCGGGCTACCCCGCTCAACCGAGCTGTGACCCAAAGGATTGGAGGAAATTTGCAAAGTGGATGCTCGACCGAGCGACCCACCTCGCTCGACCGAGTGCCCCTCTGCAGACGACCCCCATTTTTCCTTGGAACCCCCTGCCTACTATGCTCGGTCGAGCGATTCATACCGCTCAACCGAGCTGCCTCCATCTTTAACGAGCCAAAAAGGAGGCCATTCTCTACCCACTTCGCTCGTTCGAGCGGCCTACCCCGCTCGACCAAGCAACATCATTTCCCCAATCTTGAAGCTGAAGCCCCAAAGATGCTGCTCAGTCAAACGACTTATACTGCTCGACCGAACGGCCCCTTCTCCAAGCAACCGACAGAAAGCAGCAAGGGACGCGCTCGACCGAGCGACTACTGCACTCGACCGAGCACTTTGTCGACAGCCTACAGAAAAGGCATTTCTAATGGGTTTTGTTTTGGATTTTTTGTAAAACCTGAAACTTAAGGGGTTTTGTATATAAAGTAAACTTTGTTTTAGATTAGGTTAGGTTTTTTATTACTCAGAAACTCTTGAGCCATTGTGGGGGAGAGAGTTCCTTGGTTATTGTTCTTCAATCTATATCTTTGTGAACGCTTCTTGCTCCAAATTTTTTTTAAACTTTGCATTCTCATTCCTTTCTCTACACTTTGAAATTAATTTCGTGATGTTTGCTCAGTTTTTTATGATAAGCTCTATTGCCCTAATCGCTGTAGCTATTGCCATGATATAGTAGAGTGATTCTAGGGCTTAGGGATGAACCCTAGGACCCTAGGGATTGGATGTTAGGTTGAATCTCAGTTGGATGAATCTAGGATTGCCCTATGGTAGTTTGAATAAGGGTTTTGGAGGATTAGCTTTCAGATCGGAGGATCGTGAAAGCAGATCCACAGCCTAGGAAGAGTCCCTACGAACTCGATTTGGGCTTAGTGGCCGTTTCTAAGGCTTATGATCACGAGAGTGACTCAAGAGCTAGGGTGATCACTAATCCCTGTTCCACTAGTCAATGACTACAAAAGTAGCCCGACCCGTGGCGTCACAGTCCGTAGATCACGCGAGTGGATATGGATTGCAGGGTGGGACCCAGTGTCAAGCGTAATTCACGCATTCCCGTGCGAAGTCGACTGCAAAAGCATGGCTCTGCATAGGGGTGACTTATACGAGCGTGATGACGGAAGTCAAACGCTCATTCCCATCTCCGGATGTGACACTCCTACCCTCATCCATCATCCAACGAAAGACCCCATGACCTGACATACATGACTGAAGTGCCTAGCGGGGACTCCTAAATGCACTAAACTTTTAATATTTAGTAGACCTCATTTCCCGTAACAATCCAATTTCACATAACAACCCCCGACCGCACATTCTCACTCTTCTAGAAAGCTAAACACTAAACCACCGCCTCCCTAGAGAACGACAATCTTTATATACTACAACCACCATACACTTGCGATGATTCACGCCCCTGGGTGTGAGCCTGGAGGACGGAACAGTGTCTAATACCAATGTTGGGTTTTCATGGACCCTTAGGGCATAAAATCTACACACGTCCTATGTCGGACGGACAATAGAAGCATAAAAAGGCAGCGAAATAAAATACATTTAACTATTTAATGTCAGCCTTAAGAGTTTTATGAACCCTGGCCAAGAAAATCTACTGTCTTTGGGGTGGATTTGACCAACCCCAAAGAAAGATCTAAACTACTGCAACATATATGAATGCATAGCAAAAGAAAACATACCCGGAACTTTGTTTCCACAGAATACGAAGTGTCGTTTTCAACAACCTTTCTTTGAACTCCAAACCGATGCCCCGCGTTGGGGCTGAGCCACTTCTCCAGAGCAGAACCACGTCCTGAGCTGAACTGCGTCCTGAGGCGAGTCAACATCGTGCCTCTGAGCCAACCACTTGCTGAAGAAAGTTTCACTTGAGCAGGACCCGCGTCAAAGAATTTGGATCCGATCAAAACCTCCTCCTCGTCTTGATAAGACTCGAACAGAGGAACGGAAGAATTTTAGGAGGAGGGAATAAATTTTAAGTCTTACTTCGAGCGTGCTCAAAACTTTTTAAAGCTACTGAAAGTAGAGACTTGGTGCAAGTTTTTCAAGGGGGGTTAGCCCCTATTTATTTAAGGAGCTGGCCCCCCTTCCTCATGGCACGAGCAATGTGGGACTAAAGTTAATAGGGGAAAAACAATTTCAAGTTTGCCTTCCACGAAGGCCAAACTTTAGCGAATTTTCCGTCACTCACCGTTGAGCTTCGCAAGCGATATCATATATAAAATCAAAGAGCACTGAATGGTGAACACATAGAAACAAACGAGGCTCAATTCTGATGTATTTGACCCCTCAAACGTCGTCTCAAAGTTGGCCCAGAAACTATGGAAACCTGAATCTGAACATATTTGAGTCCAGATTCCTTCTTTCTTTGAGTAATTGTTTCTCCCTCACCAGTGATCCCCTGAAGGCATACAATATGTCGTTTCGAATGGATTTACATAGTGAACGCATAGAAACAAACTTTATATAAATCCGAGATCGTTTGACCCCTCAAATGTGTCGTCAAAGTTGACCCCCTTCCAAAAACCGAATCTAGAAATTTCCAGTCGTTTTTTGACTAGATAAACCCTAGCTAAGCGGGCCCCCCATTCCCTAATGGGTTGTACCAGACCCAAGCTTGTGCAACCAGTCTAGGACATTCCTGGACCCCTGTTTTGTCGATTGCATCCTTTCTATGCGTTTGTGCATACCACAACATGTGCAATCTAAACTATGTTTGCAAACCTTTTGCGACATATTTATTTTATTTGCATTATATGCAATAATCCCACATTATTTATATCTTTTAATTATTATAGACTCATTATCACAAACTCTTTATGACTTTAATTATTTCCGTGCACCCGAGTGTACTCCTCCTTAATTTTTCCTATTACTAAGACGCAAATCCTACTCTGTGTGAGACCCTTCAGCCTAACCCTACTATAAGTTGGGGCTCAAAAATCCTAGACGGTAGTGACCACGATTAGTAGGTGTCGTCTCTGTTTCGGCATCATAATTACGTGATTAACCCATTGACTAAAGTGTCGTCGGGTTCACTCTGACTGTGTCTATGATGAATACCTCAGTTTTAGTCCCTTTGTCATAACAATGTCTCTTAGCCAAGCCTAGGGTATGGTCAACTGTCAACACAAATAGCTTGAACCCGATTAGTCTCCATCAATCTTTTGTCAAATATTGTTGGACTTCTTCCAACATACTCTGGCCAAAGTTTTTACTAAAGACCAAACTAACACGTGCGACACTAACTCCCCATAAACGGGAGAGACGAATCCTCTCATGGTCATTACTTTCCTCGCATGCTTCATGTGTTGCCTAACCAAAAATCTTTCAACAAGCCTTACCTTGAAGCTAGATCATAGATCTAAGTGACACCGTTCATGTACAGGTTCGTAAAATGACATCAAGTCTAAGGACCAACTTGCCTATCATCACTGAAAGTTATCACTGACAGATTAGTTATGTTAACCATGTGATAATTCTTGTTGAGTCGTTCAATAAACTCATTCTTCAATGAGCACCTGTGTCTCGTCTCCGACTTTGCCAAGTCGAACGACCATGAGATCATTGTCACCACTCCATGGTGAAGACAAAGACACATTGGTCTGTCTAATGTATCGATATCCTTTTCTCGAAACATCTGCGACCACGAACAATTTTAGACTTATGCTACAAACTGTCAAACAATTCCCCATGATCGAGATCCTCATCTCGATACTTGTTTGACCTCGCATCAAGTATCAGACTTTACCTAAGTTCTAATGTATACTACATTATTATTAACTTTGGTAAATTCTTAACAAACAGCTTACTGTTATTTCGAAAAAGACGTTTGTACATAAACATAGAGATAAATTACCTCGAGGGCATACACATCTCTCAATAATTCTAATATAGCAATGATTCTAGACATAATAAGGGGATGCATGGCGAGCCATGCTTCAAGCTCCCACTGCACTTTTTTTGAATAATACTACAATAAGTTAGATTGCAATTTAATTTTTCTAAGCCCTCTATTTTGCTACCATCTATCTCAATGTATCCAACTAGTTGGGGGAGAACCGAGGCATCTATCTGAGCTCCAGGTATCAAGCAGATTGATCAGTCAACTACTGATTTACCGGTCTAACCAAGCATCAAGCAGCCGAGCTGCCTCCAAGCATCTGAGCATCCATCCGAGCTTCCATCCAAGCTTCCATGGATATGCCTAATCACCCAATTCTTGAATGCTGGCAGAGCAGGTGAGAACTCCAGAGCAGATCCATGGTTTGCTTCCTTCTTCAGACCAGCTTTCAGCACCCCTGGTGACATGGTCACACTCACGTGATCCACGGCTACAACAACACCACTGTCCACATGGACCCTCACCAGGTGAGCCACCACCATTGCTGGTGCACCAATCGATTTTGCAGACCTTCACATTTAGGCAGATCGAATCCTTTGGGAGGGCGGTGGCAAGTGTCTCGATGACCTACACGTAACCTTTGGCTATCATGATCTGGTCTCCCCGGGACTCTGTAAAAAAATGAAAGGGACGAATACATCACCTTCACAGAGGATATGAGAAGTTGGATCGTATTGGAAATCACCGAAGGAAATCCAGTTTGTTTTCACCACCAAGATATCACTTTGTTCTTCTTCTATTTGTGTTGGGAGAGAGGAGAACGTGAATTCTATTCACTGATTTTCTCACAGCAAGTAGGGGATTATATAAGAATTAAGGGGAGCAGTTTTCTACTATTGAAAACTCAACGTTAACAAAATAACGTAAGGGTATTTATTAAAACAAATTTGCATTGGGAACCCCGAACTTCTGTAAATTGTAATTAGGCTAATTCAATTTACATATAACCCCTTAATTGATATTATATTTATGATTTACCCCCTGGGTTAAAAATCCGTCATAGGCGTACCCAATTCCAACATCTCCCACTCGCACATTATGGGATTATTGTCACGAAAACAACAAGTGAAGAAGACTTCATACTTGGTAACTTGTTCGTGCGACCCATAAGCGAATACATGCAATCTTGTTGTGCACTAGTTAGAGATACACAGCTGCCCTCTTTGTAATCAATCCTCGAAAGTATATCTGTCGCTTATAATACCCTAGGTCTAAGTTGTTATATCAATTTAAGTATTCCTGATCCCTCTCAGTAATAATTTACTCTTGAGGACATACTTAAACACATACACATTGATGGCCCTTAATCACACAGATTGGTCGGCCAGTGAGATTATCAAACTCGATATTAACAAACTTAGCCATTCCTTTGCACTCAATATTCTAAGTCACAACTCAGTCACTTTCCTAGACATACCCTTTTAGACTGAATCACTCATGGCCATAAGGAATATGCTAAAGTAGCTATCACCAAGATTGAGACATTGAATATTAGTCAATAGTCAAAGGGTATAGGGAGGAACCCAATCCTTCATGGACTCACACAGTGGAGAGGCAGGGATCCACTTTCTCACTTCCCATTATGGTCGACTCCAGCACATGTGGTATGAATCACATGCAATGGTGTATTGTGTAAGTCTTTGGAGTAATTCAATCCAACACTGTTCAGACTCCAAGTTAAATGTACTCATACATTTAACACTGAATTCTAAGCAATCAATTGCTCTAAAAATTCGTGTTTGGCTCATGAATAGCCTTAGATGAACTTTGAGGAATATGTTCATCTCGGTCATTATTTGTATATATAAAATGACCTCATCTTGAACTTATTCAAGGCGACTTTTATATAGGATTAAGTCTTATCCATGCCCGTTCACCTAGAACGTTAGAGGTGATTGCCCGTGTGAGAGGGCAATCTCCATGCCTATTTGACATACTTTTCTTATATACTCTTTTTATGTGTTAACAAATAACACTATTGGGCAAACACATATCATCCAACACAATGAACGAAATAAATATTTTATTGAACAATATCAATATATATAACAGAGTACATTCACAAGTATATTTCAATTTCTACGCAATCCTAGAGCTTTTACATGCCTCAAGAAAGCATCTCTTGGAATAGGTTTAGTAAGAGGATCAGCAACCATTTTGTGCGTAGGTATATACTTGATAGAAACTATCTTCTCAGTAACAATGTCTCTCACAAAATGATATTGTATGTCGATATGTTTAGTACGACTATGATACTTTGGGTCCTTGGTGTAAGCTATAGCAGCTTGATTGTCACAGTAGACAATTACAGGTTCTTGTTTAATACCCAAATTTTGTAGGAACCTTCGTAACCAAATAGCTTCTCCTAGTGAAGCAGCAACAAATTCTTCTTCCATGGTTGATAGAGCTACACAAGTTTGTTTCTTGCTGCACCATGATATGGCCCAATCTCCAAGCAAGAAAACATATCCTAATGTAGATTTCCTCTCATCTACATCTCCCTCATAGTCAGCATCTGTGTAACCTTACAGTTTGGTGAATGAACCTTCGTAACACAAACTGTAGTTGGCTATGCCCTTCAAATATCTCATGATCTTCTTTACAGCCTTCCAATGCTCAGGTCCAGGATTCGACTGATATTGACTTACCAATCCTACTGCATGACATATGTCTGGCCTTGTACACAACATGGCATACATCAAGCTACCCACTGCACTTGCATATGGCACTCTTGACATTTTGTTCCTTTCATCTGTTGTACTAGAACAATCATCTAAACTTAGGTTATTACCTTTCTATGTTGGAGTTTCAACTGGATTACAGTTAGAAATGTTGAATCGTTCTAACCCTTTATTAATATATGTTTCTTGCGACAATGCAAGAAATCTTTTAGAACGATCTCTTCGGATTTTTACACTAAGTATAAAATCCGCTTATCCCATGTCTTTCATTTTAAAGTTAGATGATAACCATTCTTTTATGGTTATCAGAAACTCCATATCGTTACTAGCTAACAAAATGTCATCTACGTATAATGTCAAGATGACAAATTTGTTTTTTGTTGCTTCACATATACACAATGATCTTCATATATACACAATGATCTTCTTTGATCATCTCGAAACCAAATGAGGTGACAACTCTATGAAACCTCTGGTTCCATTGCCTAGATGCTTGTTTAAGGCCATATATAGATTTCTGTAATTTACAGACTTTACTTTCCTTGGCTTTAATAATGAAACCTACTGGCTGATCCATGTAGATTTCCTCATCTAGTTCACCATTTAGGAATATCGTCTTGACATCCATTTGGTAAAGTTCTGAATTCATGTGAGCAACTAAAGCTAGTTTAAGCTAATAGAGGCAAATTTAACAACTAGTGAATAGGTTTCTTCGTAATCTATACCTTCCTTTTGGGTATATCCCTTTGCCACCGACCGAGCCTTATGTCTTTCAATGGATCCATCCGCCTTTCTCTTTATTTTGAGAATACACTTATTCCCAATGGTTTTTCGATTAGGCGATAAGTAAACCAGTTCCCAAACTTGTTTAACTTTCATGGAATCCATTTCTTCATCTATAGATTTCTTCCAATAATCTCGATTATGACGAGATAAAGCTTCTTCTACACTTTGAGATTCTTCGTCATCTTTAGGTACTGTAATTAAAGCTTCCCTTTCGATTTCAAATCTTCTTCGAGTAACATTAACCCTTTTTCCTCTCCCAACTGACTCATCAAGCTGAGAATTCTGAATTATTTCTCTTTCGGACACACCGCTCCCACTAATCTCAGGGACTCAAGAAGCATTCTCTTGTATCTCAAATGACCTAATATTCACGAAGTCTGGATCTTCCAACTTATTGAGATCATCTTCATTTCTGAGGCATTGATTAAGGAACATATCCTCTATAAACGTTGCATCCCTTGATTCATATTCTGTGACAGTGCCGTCTTCTTGCTCACCCAAGAAAACATAACACTTTCAGTGTTCAGAGTATCTAATGAATATACTCTTATTTCCCCTGGGTCCTAATTTTCCATGCTTATGAGATGTTTCATGAACATAAGCTGCACATCCCCATGGCTTTAAGAAACTCAAATTTGGACTTCTACCAGTCCAGAGTTCATATGGGGTTTTATGAATCGATTTAGAGGGTACTAGGTTCAAAACATATGATGTTGTCAACAATGCATATCCACAATACTTAATTGGTAAGTTTGCTTGCGACATCATGCATCGAACCATTTCTAAGAGAGTTCTATTCCTTCTCTCAGCAACACCATTTTGCTGAGGTGTATAAAGAGTAGTAAGCTGTCTTAGAATTCCTTTTTCATTACATAGATCTTTAAACTGATCTGATAGATATTCCCTCCCTTTGTCCGTCCTCAAGGTTTTAATCTTTGTATCCAATTGATTCTCAACTTCGTTGAGAAACAATCTGAAGCACTCTAATGCTTCGGATTTATGAGATATAAGTTATACCTTTCCAAACTGAGAATAGTCATCTATAATGTAATAAAATATGAGGCACCATGCCTAGCCCTTACACTCATGGGTCCACAAATGTCAGATTGTATTAGTTGTAATGGAGTGTCAGCTATTGCCTTTCCAAATGGTTTCCTAGTTCCTTTGCCTGCTAAACATGGTTCACAAGTAAGAATTTCTATTTTGGTGAGAGATCCAAAAGACCCTCTTTAGCCAAGCATTCTACCCTGGCTTTTCCTTTGTGACCTAGTCTAGCATTCCATAATAATGTTGCATTATCAGATGTAGCAGATGAAGATGATGTTACCATATAACCAGAAGAATAATTATTTGTATTAAAAATTGCCAAACCATTAACATAAAAACTAGATCCATAGTATTTATTATACAAACTTATTTGCAAACCATTTTCATCAAACAACAAATTAAATCCAAACTTTGCTAAGGAAATTACAGAAACCAAGTTCCGCCTAATATCAGGAGTGTGCAACACATCATGTAATAATAAAGTCCGTCCTCCGCACAACTCCACTTTGCACGTACTGACTCCCTTTACTTCTAATTTGTTGTTGTTGCCCACATATACCCATTTTGTTCCACCACGAATGCGGCGATACTCCATATAGTAGTCTATGTCTCTGGCTATGTGGTCTGTTGCTCCTGAATCAACACCCCACCAAGGATTAGGTTCAATGAGCATAGCAGAACTAGACACATATGCACTATGATAAGAAAAAGAAAAATCAGAAGTTACCTTCTTCGGCTCAGGACAATCCCGAGCGAAGTGTCCCTTCTGACGACAGTTGAAGCACATTAACTTATCAACATTTATCTTTTTCTTATTCTTCTTACCAAATTTCCTCAGCCCCTTGGATTTGTTTTTCAAAGTTGAATCTTTGCCATGGTTCTTCTTCCAGAACATCTTCCTCTTGAAGTTTCCTTTCCTGGAACTTGACTTGACTCTGTCACATAGGTATGAGATTGTGGTTTCAGAGAAGACAACCTTTCGTCTTCCAATTCTAAGTGACATCCCATATCATCAAAAGTCTTAATACTTTCATTATGTGTCAAGTTGACTTTCATATGTTCCCAGGAGCCAGGCAAAGAACAGATCACTGCTTGAACATGTTGTTCATCAGTGAGGTTGCACCCACCAGCAGCAAGTTCCTTAATCATTCTGGACATCTTCCAGAGATGTTGCTTAATGGTCTGATTGGAACACATCTTATAAGTATCAAAGTTTATAGTGAGTTTCCGTAACTTCGACACAGAAGTTCCTCCTAGCCTATCAGATAAGGCCTTCCACAAGTCACATGCAGTATGATAATCTTTTATTCACAAGCAAAGTCATCCTTCATTGAGCTTACAAGAATACCACGTACAGTGGCATCCTTTTTCTTCCACTCATTGTAAGTCTCAACTGCACGCCTGTGCTGAGCGGTGTTACCCTCACCAAGATCTTCCAGCTTATAATTTATGGTTTCAATGACATCTTGTTCCTCCAAGACATACTTGATACGGAAACTCCAGATATTGAAATTGTCTCCATTGAGACGATCTCCCTTGTTGAGGTCAACAATGATGTGCTTGATAGCAGACATAGTTGTAGGATGGTTTAAGTAATAACTGAAATATAGAGAGACATTTAAAGATTAGATATTGCCCAAATACATATATTTTCATCAAATCTTTAAATATAATGATTTAGTTAATAGCATAGAGTCGAAAGTTCATTAAATTCCCAATCATCGTCCATGACTAAAAACTGTATCATTAATTTAAAGATTCTTTCAATAATCTATTCTATAAAATAGGGATGTTATCAAGAGAAATTGGATAAGAGAATTTAGACAAGAGTATATACATACATATATATACAAACATATATACATATACATACATACATCTACATACATACACATACATCTATTCTATAAAATAGGGATGTTAACAAGAGAAATTGGATAAGAGAAATTGGGCAAAAAATTTGGATAAGAGAATTTGGATAAGAGTATATGCATACATATATATATACATACATATATACATATACACACATACATATACATAATACATATACATACATCTATTCTATAAAATAGGGATGTTATCAAGAGAAATTGGACAAGAGAATTTGGATAAGAGAATTTGGACAAGAGTATATACATACATATATACATATACATACATACATATACATACACACATATCTATTCTATAAAATAGGGATGTTATCAAGAGAAATTAGATAAGAGAAATTGGACAAGAGAATTTGGATAAGAAATTTTGGACAAGAGTATATACATACATATACATACATACATATACATACATACATCTATCTATTTTATAAAATAGGGATGTTATCAAGAGAAATTGGATGAGAATTTGGATAAGAGAATTTGGACAAGAGTATATACATACATTTAAACATATACATACATACATATATATACATACATATACATACATCTATTCTATAAAATAGGGATGTTATCAAGAGAAATTGGATAAGAGAAATTGGACAAGAGAGATTGGATAAGAGAATTTGGACAAGAGTATATACATACATATATGAGTTTAATGGCTATCATACGACATATGAGAGCCTCTCTCATACGCCCTCTCACATAAAGCACCCAAGTACAAGCCAACATGAGCTTGCACTTGGTTGTACTTGGGTGCTTTATGTGAGAGGGCTATGAGATAGGCTCTCATATGGCGTATGATAGCCATTATTCTCTACATATATATAGATACATATATACGTTTACATACATACATATGCATACATCTATTATATAAAATAGGGATGTTATCAAGAGAAATTGGATAAGAGAATTTGGACAATAGTATATACATACATATATATACTTACATACATATACATACATCTATTCTATAAAATATGGATGGTATCAAGAGAAATTGGATAAGAGAAATTGGACAAGATTATTTTTTTTGAAAAGTAAAAGCAAAGATATGTTAATGATAATATTACATGCATATACAAGTGGAATCTAACTAAGGATGCAGGAATTTGTTAGAAAGAGGAGCGGGCACAGGCGCCGTCACTCTTTACTAGCAGTTCTTTACTCCTATCAGATCACAAGTATTCCATTTTATAATTACAAAATAATTCTCTCCCTAGCCATTATCCCGGAGTTCCCAGTTTGACATGGCTTCAGCAGTTTCCACATCCTCTCCCTCCATGTTCTGTAGAGCAATCCTAAGATCAGCCTCGATGTCTTCAAACAGTCTTGTCTTGCATCTTTTTGCTTTTTCAAAAATCCTTCTGTTTCTCTCCCTTCATATATGTCATACCATTGCGGCTAATGCAGTTTTAACTATCAAACTCAACTCCTTATTATTCCCGAACCTCAGTAAGTAGTAGTCCCCCACATTTGCTAATGTTGGATGAACATGGGTAGATATTCCCAGTTTCAGAAAGGAACTGTACGACTGGTTTTGCCTATGTTTTGTCTTTATATATATATATATATATATATATATATATATATATATATATATATATATATATATATATATATATATATAATGGTTATTCTCTTCCTTGTGTGTTGATGAGTTTCATAGCGTCCATATCTTAGAGCTAGAGTGGTCGTAGAAGCCATAGGAATCTTCCCAAAGCTTTGCGCTTCAATTCGACACTTTTAGTGCATCTTAGTTGGTTCAAGAAGGGGAACCAACCGACTAGAATGCAATCTAGTCGGTCGGTAACTCTTCAGGAACCAACTAGTTCATCTTGATTATTTCAGCTGAGTTACTATTTCTACTTAGTCGGTCTAAGCACATCCATCGACCGACTAGTTGTGAAATCAGTCGGTTAGAACTTGTTCTCAGACCGACTAATTCTGAGATCTTTCTGACAGCCGAGTTACTGTTTACAGTTAGTCGGTCAAAGAACGACTATCGAACGACTAGTTGAGAAACTAGTCGGTTAGGGTTTCTTCTCAGACCGACTAACTCTCAGTACTTATTGTCTATCATGTTCAACCCTTAGTTGGTCAATGAATATTCACCGACCGACTAAATCCCAAACTAGTCGGTTGACGAGCCTTCACAGACCGACTAAATCTGTTTACCTGCGTTGACCCTGTTCACTGTTTGCCTTTTAGTCGGTCACAGTTGGACGACCGACCAACTAGTTCCCAAACTAGTCGGTCAACCACTCTTCACATACCGACTAATATGCCCAGAAACCCTAGGTTAAGTTGTAGCCGCCGCTATTTCTTTCTATTGAAACCCTATACGTTTTCAATTCTTCCTTCACTTTTCTTAGCCGATTTTCTTCCCCAATCATCCCCCAACCTTCCTCTTGCCTTTCTACCTCCTCCCGTGCTCTCTCTCACCCCCATTGCGCCGGCACCACCCCGCGAGCCGCCGGCCGACCCTAAAACCCCCCAATTCTCCAGTTTTTCCCCCTTCATTCTCCCATCTCCAGATCCGTTATATCTCAGCCGCCAAGAGATCTCTTCAGTCTTAGTTTTCCCGGGATTGCTTCTTCCGTTGCCGTGCTAGATCAAATTTGGCGACGGTAATCCGGATACATCGAGATCCTCTCCTACCTGCAGAACCGTAGGCATCTTGATCGTCGTTCTTCCGCTTCATATACGTTTAGTGATCTACCCTTAATCTTCCCATAACCCGCACTATAATTTAGAAAACCTAATAAAAATGGATTACTAGACGTTGTAGGATTCCAATACAAATCTGGATTAGATCTTCAATTCTGATTTTCTGTTTTACCATAACAGCGACCCATCCCCATAGAATAGCGAATTTTGAGACGACTCGTCGATCAACAACCTCAGTACCAGGCAAGTGAAACTTGCCAACCTTGTTTTAGGCCATGCTTTAGGCCATTTCCTTGCTTTAGCGTGAAAGAGACTAGACCGTGAAATGATAGCGGTCTAGGAGCAATTTCAAGTTCTAGCTTGACAACGAAGCTAGAACTGTCTTTTGTCGTGTCATACCATGCATTTGCCTGTCACGTTTAATTTCTTTAACGGTACGCATTTTTCCTGCCATGCATTTGCATTCTTTACATGTCATCTGATTTGCATGTTGCATCGTAGCACACGCTACAAAATACTTGAACAATCCGTGTTTCCGTGTTTCCGGCTAGGCACCTACTATGCGGGCATAACCCTACGCCATACTTGTTAAAAACACTTCCTGGCTCGTGATCCAGAAGCGAGCATTCCGTGTTTGGGGGTAAGGCCCTGGCTCGATACACATGGAGGGGTAGGGATAAATGGTCACTTGAGCATAAGAGTTGGCCCGTACAGCCTCTCTAGCCAAAGGGCGGAATCTCTGTGCACGACGTGCTTACTATACTTGTACTTGTCCTTGTGAATGTGTACTTGTTTTCCTTGCTTCCATGTCATGTTTACTCCTTGCCATGTCATACTTGTTGTGTTTATTTATTTGCTGCACATCTTATATATATGCCATGCCATGCACACTTTAGAATTGCTAGGTTGCTTTTACCTTTCTTTTAGTTTCCTTGCACAAAGTCTTGTAGACTTTGCTGACATGTGCCCCTTCTCTTTGGGTGTCGCATGTTAGTTGCTAAGCCAGAGTCCGTAGCTGGGGACGACGAGTTCGTGGAGTTCGTGCCTGAACCCACAGTTGACGTTGAGTACGAGGACGCCGGTGACCAGTCTTAGTCCCCTCCGCAGTTTCTTTGTTAGTTGTTGTAGCTTGTCAGTGAGTAGCACCATTTTGTTAGTTACTTTCCTTGTTGGCCATGCTGGGCCTTTTCTTTTTAGACTATGTTGTTAGCCTGGTGGCTTTTCTGGTGGTTGTTGAACTTTTATTTGGACATTTGAGATTAATAATTTATTATTCATCTCTTTCTATTATTGTTATCTTTGTTCTGATTCGCATTAAAGGGACCTTACGTGGTTATTCCAGACGCTTTACAGGCTGGAGCCTCACATCTCCAAGCCGAGCGGGCCTCGTCACGCCTCGCCTCCATTTTAAGGAAGCGGGTCGTGACAGGTTTTGTTGGTGGCCCATACAGGTCCCCTCTGTAACTGTGACTTAATCGGAACAACGATAAGAATTATAGAATGTCTGATAAGTAATTTTGACACCCGAGTCATAAGGCTAAGAGTCTAATTATTCCGTTTTTCTGTGTCATTAGATGGCTGGAAGACGGAATACCCGAGCTGCTGCTGGTGGTGTGCCCCCTAGTGTCGAGGATCCGGACCGAGAGCCCACCAATGGGGAGATTATGCAGATGATGCATCAGATGATGCAGGTGCAGCATGTAGGAATATGGTGCCCTCGAGGCCATTTATTCCTGTGTGAATAGCACAAACATCTTGTTCGAAATAACAGTAAGCTGTTTGGTAATAATTTATCTAAGCTATATTGTAATGTAGTTAACATTAGATATCGACTTAGGTAAAGTCCTGAGACTTTATGCAAGGTCAAACGGGTATCGAGATGAGTATCTCGATCATGGAGAAACGTTTGACCGTCTGTAGCATAAGTCTGAAATGGTTCGTGGTCGTAGATGTTTCGAGACAAGGATATCGAAACATCGGATAGACCATTGTGTCTTAGTCTTCACCGTTTAGCGGTGGCGGTGATCTCATGATCGCTAGACTTGGCGAAGTCGAAGACGAGACACAGGTGCTCATTAGAATGAGTTCACTGAACGATCCACTAGAGTTATCATATGGTTATATTGACCAATCTGTCAGTGATAACTCTGAGTGATGATAGGATAGTTGGTCTTTTGACTTGAGGTCATTTTGACGGACCTGTGCGTGAACGGTGCCACTTAGATCAACTGACCTAGCTTCGAGGCGAGGCCTGTCGAAAGGTCTTTTGATTGGGTGTCACTTGAAACATACGAGGCGAGTAATGACCAAGAGAGGATTCGTCTCTCCCGGTCAATGGGAGTTAGTATCGTAGAGTTAGTTCGGTCTTTAGTAAAAACTCTGCGCAGAGTATGTTGGAAGAAGTCCAACATTAGTTGACTAAAGATTGATCGAAACTAACCGGAGTCAAGTTATTGGGGTTGACAGTTTGACCGTACCCCAGACTTGATCTACACGACACAGTTTAGACGAAAAGACTATAACTACGGAATTCATCACGGAAACAGTCAGGTGGTCCCGACAATACTCATGTCAATGAGTCAACCACATAATGATGATTCCTGAAGCAGGGACGGCAACCACTGCTCGTGGTCACTGCCGTATAGGGCTTCGAGCCCAACCTGTTGTAAGGGTCAGGCTGTAGGGTCTCACACAGAGTGCAACTCTTCGTCTAGTAATAGGTAGAAAATAGTTAGGGAGAATATTTTGCATTTTGATGCAAGGGATGAAATAATTGCATTTAGTGCAATATGGTAATTTAAGCTTAGATAGGGACTATTTTGCATTTGATGCAAAAGTGATTAAATATATATTAAATTGTTTAATACAATATTTAATAAAATAAATGCAAGGAAAAGTTCACGGGTAAGACGGGAATGTCCCGGTCTAGACCCAGGTTCGAACGGCGTCCAAATCGGACTCCAAATGATCAAGTTATGCCCAAAACAACCCAAAGGGTCAGATCAGGCCAGACCAGGCAGACTAGTCTGAACCTGGTCTGGCCTGCTGGCCAGACCCTGTCAAGCCGGCCTGGGCCTGGGCGCCCAGACCCGCCTGGGCCCAGGCGGCCCAGGACGCCTGGGCGCTGGGCGCCCAGGCGTTCTGGGCCGGGCGCCTGGCCCGGCCCAGGCGCCCGCCTGGGCGCCTGGCGCCTGGGCGCCCGCGCCAGGCGCCTGGCGCCTGGGCGCCCGCGCCCAGACTTGGGCGCCCGTGCCCAAGTCTGGGTTTGGGCGCCCAGTCAGATTGGTGGGTCCCGTTTGTGCAGAAAATTCTGCCCTAGGGCAGAACAGATTTGACGGCTCAGTTTTGTGAAAAACTAGCCTAGGGCTGATCTTTGGACACTCAATTGGAGGGTCAAACGACCTCCGATTGACGAACCGTTTTTTCCTATGCGTTCACCGTTGAACGCTTGTCGTATTGATAGGTTGTATCAATCCTGAAGCTCAACGGTGAGTGAGTTAAAATTCACGGAAGTTTGCACTTTGTGAAGTGCAAACTAACTTGATTTTATTAACTCTATTTTTTAGTCCCACATCGGATTTTGAGAAAAGGGGAGAGTCCGCCGCCTATATAAATAGGGGTCTCCCCCCTTTCTCAAAACTCGTCCCAAACTCTAGATCTGAGCGGCTCTCGTAAATGTTGGAGCACGCTCGGATCTTAGCTTAAATTAAATATTTCTCTATCTCCCTAAAATTTCTGCCTTACTCCTGCGGGCTCTAGCAAAGCCTCAAAGGAGTTCGGATTCTGGATCCGAAATCTTGGCGGAGGTTTCACTCGCGTGAAACTTTCTTCGGCGGTTGGTTGGCTCGGCGGCACGGGGATTGATCGCCTCGGGATGCGGAACGGTTCGAGGAGCGGTTCGGGGAGCGGTTCAAGGAGCGGCTCGGCGTGGGACGGGAGCAGCTCGGAAGACGGCGCGGAACATCTCGCCTGCTCCAGGGCTGAGATTCCGGGTATGTGGTTAAAGTATTTTATTAGCATTAGTTTAGTTTAATCGCAGTAGGCTAGATCCTTCTTGGGATGGTCAGACCCATCCCAAGTCGGCATAGATCTTGGCATAGGGTCTTGGACCTTAGGGCCAAGTTAAAAATGTTTTAACTTCCAAGTTAATTTAGATTAACTGTTTTTCTTCCGCTGCTTAAGATTTTCCTGTCTATGTTCCGTCCGACTTAGGACGGGACTAGAGTTTTTATGCCCTAAGGGACCGCCCAATCCCCAACAGTGGTATCAGAGCCTAGGTTTGCGTAGCGATCTAGGTACTGCGATTAATTTTAAACTTAAGAATGCTTTTAAATACTTTTAAAATGTTTTTAAAATTATGAGATAAATTTTAAAAATGTTTTAGATGTTCTAAAATTTTTTTTTTTATGAAATTTTTGAACATGGAAATTTTTTTTTTAAATGACGTTTTAAAATTTATGTGATAATTTTAAAACTAATTTTAAATCATTAAAAGTTTAAATTAATTTTGGATGCCTAAAATTTTTTATTTGATAAATTTTTAAGCATGAAAGTCTTTAAAATGGTGTTTTAATTTTATGAGATAATTTTAAAACTGATTTTAAAGATTAAAATTTTTATGCGATAAATTTTTTTGAATAGCATGCAAAGTTAGTGATTTTAAAATTAAGTTTTTTTTATGAGATAAAAATAAAATAATTTCAAAATCATATTTTAAATTTAATTGTTAAATTTATGTTTGCATGCAAAAATAGTTTATGCGATAAACTTAGTTTATTTAATTGTTAAATAGTTGTGCACTATCTTTATGCGATAAATTAGTGTAGTTTTAATGGCTTGTTAATCTTGTCCCTTCTTTGATAACACAAGACAACCTCTTAGGTTAGCCATTAAAAATGATTAAAATTTATTACTTGAATTTTAATGACATGCTATGCTTTGATAAATCATTAACAACAATATTAAAGACCTAATTCCTGATTAGGGTAGTCCTTTAAATGAATTTTCAAATTCTAATTGTTATAATTAATTTTCATTAAAGGACTTCGCTTCTATCGTTGTTAATAATTTATTAAAATCCTAATAACGATTAGGGTAGCACGTGAACCTTATAGTTGATAAGGACTTAATAAAAGTTATTAAACAAATCCTAAAAATTTTGAATTTAAGGATTCAACTAGTTGATAGGATTAATTAGTTGTTATTAAAAGCTGTTTAGTCTATGGCATACATACAAAAATGACAAGCTTCATTCAATGGACCATGATCCAGTCAATGTGCTTGGCTAAGAGTTCTGGGTCAACCCTTGCTAGTCCAAGGGGTAGTGATCCTGGCTTAGTCAATTCCCTGGCTGAGTTCCGCTGGACCGCAATGTCGCGAATCATGATTGTATGACACCCTGGACTATATCTAAGTCAAATACGTTAATGATCTTTTTCAAGATTAGCCGTAGCCCTCCTTGTTTTAGGGGTTAGTAACTATAGGACCCGTGTTATAGTTGTTGAGATACACTCAAGCTGTGCCATGGCAACCCTGTAGAAACCAACTCCTTAAATACATAAGATGAAATCTTGACTAACCCTAACCGTCGTCTCGTTCCCCGAGCGCCGGCGTAAGTTAAGTCAACGATGTAGTCTGCCTAGATGTAGTCTAAGACCTGACCCAAACCAACGTGTCGTGCATACACCGAGCTGAGGGCAAGTCAGGCTAGACATGAAAACAAGGGTCCGACTAGACTAGACATTGTGATTTGGATGAGCACACTCATGATCACAAATGGCTAGGGGCAAAAACCGATTAAGAGAGTCATATCCGATATGATCGATGAAGAGTCATCTTCCGATCGCAGAGTCAATCAACTTGTTGAGCTACACTCAAGGTTGTTTAGACTCAAGGTGATTGGAACTCTTACCCATTATTTTTAATTCGATTAAATCGTTCGTTATTAAGCTTTAAAACGTTCGTAAAAATAGTGGGAGGATATAGATAGATAAAAGCCAATCTACCTATATTTAATATTGAACATATGCTAAATCTAGGGCAAGAATATGTTTACCGAAAGAATCAATTGATAATATTGAAATTAGTTAATTGGTCATAAAGTTGATTAATTGAATATCAAGTTAAATTCTAATTGATGTAATCAAACTATATTCTCATTGACATTAAATGACCTTCTAAAGAACAGACTTAAGAAATATGATTTCATTAAGTTTTGGGTCCAACAAATAAATTAAAGCTACATGTCACTCGTCTCTATATGAGGCAGCTTGAACATATAGGACATTCAAAGTATGTTTCTCCCTACAACCTGTCGAGCTACCCTCAAGGTTGTATGAACAAACAATTTGGATCCGCAAAGTTCGAGAATTCGATTAAACCGTTTGAGTCGAATACGAGTGCATGAGCGGTGCAAGACTATGTATCCCAACCAGATCTTGAGACAAGCAACTTCTTGAGCTACACTCAAGATTGCAAAGCTCAAGCGTTTGGATACATAAGTTGCTTGCATATCTATTTATTTATGTTGATATCTAAATGTGATTTAGAAAAGGAAGAAGGCACTTCGGAAAGTCAATAGAGAAAGTTAGTTTAATTTATCATTAGTAAAGGCATAAGTAGGAGGGAATGAAAACGTGACATATTTTGATGTCACGATTTCAGAATAAATTGTTATACAAAAGACGTTTAACACATTTTGACGAATGTCGTCACATTGCTTCTGAAGTAATGTTATGTGTTAAGTAATTTGTAAATAACTAAATATATATTAAATGTTAATATATAAATACACAAGATAGTAGCAAACTTATATGGTAAAATTAGACTAGGCCGTATCTAGAGATTAAGCTTCACAAGTCACATAAAGAGGGGTCTGACCTCTCGTATTATGAAGTCTACGGACACTTGTGAGTCTTAGCCTCTTAGATACAATGGCCAAAACCCATCTGTAAGACAGTGGGAGAATGAGTTGTCGAACTCAGTCTCTTACATACTGATGTACCCGAGTCTATTTTTAACAAAATAAGTTATTCATATATTTTACTAAGACACGTGTTCTTGATGAAACGCAAGTCTGATAAAATAAAGAACGAAGTGACCAAAGTATTTAAACTGATTCGATTAGATCGAATGGTCAAATACTTAGCTAAATAAAATCTTGTGTAATTAAAAGAAAATGTGATTTTCTCTCAGATCAAGTCTGTTAACACATCGGTGTGTTAAAAGGTATGAATCACACCTAATTAGATTTAGTGTGATCCATTGTAAGTGACTCTGAGTTAAGTCCTCCCTCTGGGTTAAGTCCCAAATAGTAATGCCTAGGTTTTGATAAAGTTCTATGAGAACATTATCAATAAGATATTCGTTAAATCAATCATCAGGAAGTTGTATATTTACTCGAATTTCGAAAGACGAAAAGTCGAGTTAAGACATCATACCTGATGATGACTTAGTCAACCTCTAGGATGAAATCCGGAGTAGTAACTCCGATTTAAAACTTGATGCAGGTCCGTGTGCGCAAATAAATTGAGAATTTAGTTTACGTACCCAAGGAAAATGTTTCCTCACTTTCTGCAAGTAAATCTTTAAGTTGAAAGATTGGTGCAGAAAAGAAAATAGTGAAGTACAATAATGTTAAACGGGAACGGTTTTCATCCTAATTTCTTTAAAACGGATTATGATGAAACCGGTTTCGCCAACAGATGTGTACAGATCTACTCGGACCAAAGCCGATGTAAAACGCTTAAATTGACCACGAAAATTGGAGCATTCACTTATAAGTTCGTTTTTCTAAATATGATTTAGACGAACCAACTTATATGAATTAGCCAGATAGTTTTCAAGGTCAGTGGGAGCGTGTAAATTACATGCGAGACATCAAAGAGATGGAACATATATTTTGATTAAGTAATCAAAGAGTTTGATACTTTATCAGAAATGGATATGAACCATTTGAAATGACCAATAACTAATTTGAAATTATTATCGTAAGAAACGATGAACTGGATAAGATCCAGGGAAATACAGTATTATGGATTCCGACAGACCAAATGAAGTATTTGAATGAGATTCAAATGGTTGGTCTAACACAAACATAGAAACCCCTTAAGTCTATAGTGTAGACGGTTTTAGCAGATCCACTCACGAACGCTCTACCACATGAAGTCGGGAAAACTTATGTGTAAAAACGATATAAGATACCGAGATAAATGGGCCTGAGTGCAAGTGGGAGATGTAGGAATATGGTGCCCTCGAGGCCATTTATTCCTGTGTGAATAGCACAAACATCTTGTTCGAAATAACAGTAAGCTGTTTGGTAATAATTTATCTAAGCTATATTGTAATGTAGTTAACATTAGATATCGACTTAGGTAAAGTCCTGAGACTTTATGCAAGGTCAAACGGGTATCGAGATGAGTATCTCGATCATGGAGAAACGTTTGACCGTCTGTAGCATAAGTCTGAAATGGTTCGTGGTCGTAGATGTTTCGAGACAAGGATATCGAAACATCGGATAGACCATTGTGTCTTAGTCTTCACCGTTTAGCGGTGGCGGTGATCTCATGATCGCTAGACTTGGCGAAGTCGAAGACGAGACACAGGTGCTCATTAGAATGAGTTCACTGAACGATCCACTAGAGTTATCATATGGTTATATTGACCAATCTGTCAGTGATAACTCTGAGTGATGATAGGATAGTTGGTCTTTTGACTTGAGGTCATTTTGACGGACCTGTGCGTGAACGGTGCCACTTAGATCAACTGACCTAGCTTCGAGGCGAGGCCTGTCGAAAGGTCTTTTGATTGGGTGTCACTTGAAACATACGAGGCGAGTAATGACCAAGAGAGGATTCGTCTCTCCCGGTCAATGGGAGTTAGTATCGTAGAGTTAGTTCGGTCTTTAGTAAAAACTCTGCGCAGAGTATGTTGGAAGAAGTCCAACATTAGTTGACTAAAGATTGATCGAAACTAACCGGAGTCAAGTTATTGGGGTTGACAGTTTGACCGTACCCCAGACTTGATCTACACGACACAGTTTAGACGAAAAGACTATAACTACGGAATTCATCACGGAAACAGTCAGGTGGTCCCGACAATACTCATGTCAATGAGTCAACCACATAATGATGATTCCTGAAGCAGGGACGGCAACCACTGCTCGTGGTCACTGCCGTATAGGGCTTCGAGCCCAACCTGTTGTAAGGGTCAGGCTGTAGGGTCTCACACAGAGTGCAACTCTTCGTCTAGTAATAGGTAGAAAATAGTTAGGGAGAATATTTTGCATTTTGATGCAAGGGATGAAATAATTGCATTTAGTGCAATATGGTAATTTAAGCTTAGATAGGGACTATTTTGCATTTGATGCAAAAGTGATTAAATATATATTAAATTGTTTAATACAATATTTAATAAAATAAATGCAAGGAAAAGTTCACGGGTAAGACGGGAATGTCCCGGTCTAGACCCAGGTTCGAACAGCGTCCAAATCGGACTCCAAATGATCAAGTTATGCCCAAAACAACCCAAAGGGTCAGATCAGGCCAGACCAGGCAGACTAGTCTGAACCTGGTCTGGCCTGCTGGCCAGACCCTGTCAAGCCGGCCTGGGCCTGGGCGCCCAGACCCGCCTGGGCCCAGGCGGCCCAGGACGCCTGGGCGCTGGGCGCCCAGGCGTTCTGGGCCGGGCGCCTGGCCCGGCCCAGGCGCCCGCCTGGGCGCCTGGCGCCTGGGCGCCCGCGCCAGGCGCCTGGCGCCTGGGCGCCCGCGCCCAGACTTGGGCGCCCGTGCCCAAGTCTGGGTTTGGGCGCCCAGTCAGATTGGTGGGTCCCGTTTGTGCAGAAAATTCTGCCCTAGGGCAGAACAGATTTGACGGCTCAGTTTTGTGAAAAACTAGCCTAGGGCTGATCTTTGGACACTCAATTGGAGGGTCAAACGACCTCCGATTGACGAACCGTTTTTTCCTATGCGTTCACCGTTGAACGCTTGTCGTATTGATAGGTTGTATCAATCCTGAAGCTCAACGGTGAGTGAGTTAAAATTCACGGAAGTTTGCACTTTGTGAAGTGCAAACTAACTTGATTTTATTAACTCTATTTTTTAGTCCCACATCGGATTTTGAGAAAAGGGGAGAGTCCGCCGCCTATATAAATAGGGGTCTCCCCCCTTTCTCAAAACTCGTCCCAAGCTCTAGATCTGAGCGGCTCTCGTAAATGTTGGAGCACGCTCGGATCTTAGCTTAAATTAAATATTTCTCTATCTCCCTAAAATTTCTGCCTTACTCCTGCGGGCTCTAGCAAAGCCTCAAAGGAGTTCGGATTCTGGATCCGAAATCTTGGCGGAGGTTTCACTCGCGTGAAACTTTCTTCGGCGGTTGGTTGGCTCGGCGGCACGGGGATTGATCGCCTCGGGATGCGGAACGGTTCGAGGAGCGGTTCGGGGAGCGGTTCAAGGAGCGGCTCGGCGTGGGACGGGAGCAGCTCGGAAGACGGCGCGGAACATCTCGCCTGCTCCAGGGCTGAGATTCCGGGTATGTGGTTAAAGTATTTTATTAGCATTAGTTTAGTTTAATCGCAGTAGGCTAGATCCTTCTTGGGATGGTCAGACCCATCCCAAGTCGGCATAGATCTTGGCATAGGGTCTTGGACCTTAGGGCCAAGTTAAAAATGTTTTAACTTCCAAGTTAATTTAGATTAACTGTTTTTCTTCCGCTGCTTAAGATTTTCCTGTCTATGTTCCGTCCGACTTAGGACGGGACTAGAGTTTTTATGCCCTAAGGGACCGCCCAATCCCCAACACAGCAGGGGATGCTTCAGAATGCCCGAAATGTTTCGCCTGCTCGAGCAGCGCAGCCAGTCCAGAATGTCCCTCGCTCCAAGCCAGGAGCGAAGCAGTTTCGGGAGCTGGGCCCCACTTACTTTGATGGGACCGAAGGACCTCTAACTGCTGATGAGTGGACCAGGAATATGGAGGATAACCTGAAGATGTCAAAGGTCGACCCGGCTGGATGGGTTGACTTGGCGAAGAGACAGCTTCGAGATAATGCTCGGAACTAGTAGGATGCAGAGGAGGAGATGCTGGAGGAGCCGATATCTTGGACTACTTTCAAGTCCAGATTCGATGAGGAGTACTTTCTGAAGGCTGCCAGGAGGGAGATGGCGCAGCGCTTCATCGACCTGAAGCAGGGAAGCATGACGGTGGACCAGTACCACCAGGAGTTCACCAGGCTGAGCCGTTTCGCACCGAAGATGGTGCAGGATGCTGATAAGAGGGACCAGAGGTTTCTGCAGGGGCTCTCCTTGGATCTTCAGAGCTTTGTGACTTCTTCTGATTTGGAGTCCTATCAGAAGGTTCTGATTGCAGCGAAGAGGCAGGAGTAGATTGTGAACCAGAAGAGAGGATGTGCTTCTGGAGCTGGGAAGAGGCATGTGGAGCAGGCCAGGGCAGTGATGAGACCAGGGTTCAGGCCCAATCAGCCGGTACAGTTCAAGAGGCCAGGGGGACCTCCTACTCCGAAGACTTGCAATTTCTGTGGCAAGACTGGGCATGTCAAGGATCAATGCTGGAAGATGTTGGGACAGTGCTTGGTTTGTGGTGATCCAGCGCATGTCATGAGGGACTGTCCGAAGTCCAAGCAGCTGTGGAAGGGACCTGTTGCCGCTCAGCCGTTGCAGCAGAGAGCACTTGTACCTGCTGGACTTGGAGTGCCTCTCGTTCTACAGAGGCAGGCTTTTCAGCAGGCTGTTCAGCCGAGGAGGCAGGCTTTCCTGATGACTGCAGTTGAGACTGAGGCTGTGGATGAAGTAATTGCAGGTAACCCTCAGTCTAGTTGTTTCTTTTCTTAGTTAGTCTTGTTTGTTGGAATTTGTTGGGCTGCTTGTTATGGTTGCTAGAATAGGAATTGATTGTTAGATTACTTGATAGGTGTGATTTTGGTTTGCACATTCCCTGCACGAGTCCTCTTCGACTCTGGTGCATCGATGTGCATTATTTCCCGGAGCTTCATGGAGAAGCATTCCTTGTCGACTTCCCCTCTTCCCAAGAGTTGGGATATTATGACAGGAAATGGTGTGATCTCGGTGCATCGTGGTTGCAATTCTTTCCCTTTGGTGGTCTGTGGACATGAGCTCTACGCTGATTTCATCGTCCACGACATCATCAACTATGATGCCGTCCTTGGGATGGACTGGTTTGGGAGTTTCTACACCACGATCGATTGTCGGAGGAAGAAGGTGGTGTTCGAGATTCTAGGCCATCCAGTGTTTGAGTTCAGCCGTGGCAGCTGTTCGCTTGGCCCTGTCAGATTTCGGGCCAGACCGGTGGAGATTGTTGCTATGCAGATGGAGCAATGTAGACCAGCGGTGGTGCGTGACTTCGACGACGTATTCCCCGAGGAGTGTCTGGATTGCCGCCCGATCGAGCTCTCGAGTTTTCGATCGATCTTATTCCGGGAGCTCAGCCTATCTCGAAGGCGCCCTATCGCATGGCACCAGCAGAATTGGAAGAATTGCGGAAGCAGCTGGACAAATTTCTTCAGAAGGGTTACATTCATCCCAGTGTGTCTCCGTGGGGAGCACCGGTCTTACTGGTGAAGAAGAAGGACGATTCGCGTCGCATGTGTGTAGACTACCAGGAGTTGAATGCGGTGACCGTCAAGAATCGATATCTGTTGCCTCGTATTGATGACATCTTTGATCAGCTTGGAGGATCAAGGGTATTCTCTAAGTTGGATCTGATGAGTGGTTATCATCAGCTGAAGGTGAGGAAGGAAGATGTTCCCAAGGCAGCATTCAGGACGAAGTATGGACACTACGAGTTCGTGGTTATGCCTTTTGGTGTAACCAACGTACCCGCAGTTTTTATGAATCTGATCTTCTACAACTTGTTAGATAAGTTTATCGTTATCTTTATTGACGACATCTTGATCTATTCAAAGTCGGAGGAGGAGCATGCATCGCACTTGAGGACGGTGTTGGAGATCTTGAGGAAGCATCGGTTGTATGCTAAGTATTCCAAGTGCGATTTTTGGCTGGACAGAGTTGCTTTTCTCGGGCATGTGGTGTCAGGAGATGGTATTTCAGTGGACCCTGAGAAGATCAAGGCTATCAGGGAGTGGCCTGTTCCGCAGTCAGCGTCTGAGATCCGGAGTTTCCTTGGATTGGCTGGTTATTACCGGCGGTTCATTAAGGACTTCTCCCGTATTGCCGAGCCGATGACCAGACTGACGCGGAAGGATGTACCATTTGTTTGGTCTGATAGCTGTGAGGAGGCTTTTGGCGTTCTGAAGGAGAGGCTGACCACTGCCCCTGTTCTTGCTGTGCCTGATCGCAGTGGAGGATTCGAGATATTTTGCTATGCTTCTGGCAAGGGTCTTGGTTGTGTGTTGCATCAGCATGGGCATGTGGTAGCGTATGCTTCTCGTCAGCTTAAGACCCATGAGAAGAATTACTCGACGCACGACTTGGAATTGGCAGCAGTCTTGTTTGCGCTGAAGATTTGGAGGCACTTCCTGCTGAGTGAGAGGGTGAAGATCTTCACCGATCACAAAAGCTTGAAGTACATTTTTACTCAGAAGGAGCTCAACATGCGACAGCGTCGGTGGTTGGAGCTCATGGCAGATTATGAGATCGATCTGCAGTATCACCCTGGCAAGTGATTTGGGTTGAATATTGCATATTTAACCCCCCATTTAGCCCTATATTGTGCTTATATGGTGCTTAATTGGTCTCTAATACGTTCGTATTTTTAATATCATCATTTATTAGAGAAATTACTTGATTTGTGCACTAAACATGAATTTTAGTGAGTATTTCTGCCTTATTATATTTTTCATGGCTTGGTCTCGATCTCACGATTCCAACGACTATTTATTTATATTTTTCTGAGATCTGTACTAATTACTGTGTATTTTTGAATGCAGAATACCAAATAAAATGAAGAAATACGGCCGAATACAATGGAAATACGCGAGAAATACGTTCACCGTACGCAGCCCGCATCGTCGATGACACATGGCAGCCATCCGTGAAGCTCCAGCTCAATCAAGCGGCTCCCAGACACTGAACGACGCGGCGTTATAATAGCCGTTGGATCGAAATCCAACGGCCCGGATCGCACGAAAAATGGAGCGGCGCTGGGGATTTCATCTGGCTACGTGGCTCGATCTGAGCCATCCATCCTGAATCCAACGGTGCCCTGAAGCGACGGAGAGCGGGCGACGCGGCGTTCCGAGAGCCGTCCGATCAAGATCCAACGGCTAAAATCATTTCTGACGCGTATTCGGATCGTGCGAGCGGAGCGGGGCGCGCGCGAATGCGGATCCGATAAGAGGCCACGTGGTAGCTTCTGGGCAGATCCCGCCTGGATCTAACGGCAGAGAGCAGCGGCGGTTTCGCGGATACGGGTTTTTGGAACCCGTTAGCGATTTAAACCCGCAAGCCTATTATTTAAGCATATTCTAGGGTTTTAAGCGAATTCTGGCATATTTTGGGACTTTTGGAGCGGCTACTGTTCGTATTTCTCCAGGGGAAAATTCTGAAAAATCCCAGAGGCTATTCTTCTACTTTCCAGGGAGTTTTGGGTTCTAAAGTGGAGATTTTGTGATAAATTCTTGAACTTATACCCCGTATTTGGTGTATTTCATTGTATTTGGATATTAAAACGATGTATTTGGCTATGAAAATTAATTTTCCTTGCACCATGCGTGGCTAATCTCCTTGTGCTATGGTTGTGATGTAATTAGGAGTATGTAGTTGCTAAATTTCATGTCTTTAGCCCTATTATCATGTCAAAATTGCTCGTAACATTGATTTCTACAACGTATTTGTTGGGTATTGCTTATTGTCGATATTATTTACATCCTATATGGCTAGGCCCTGATAAGGCTAGCTAATTAATGTGCACTAATCTGAACTTATCGTTACATTTATCGTTTAATGAAATCAATGTTGCTAGTGCTACGTATATGGCTATTTTGACTAGTTTTATCGTTCTATCTTCCGACGTCTTCACGCCTTGACCGAGTGAAGCGTTGAGTTATATAAAAGATATGATATTCAGCGATTATAAACTCCTAATGAAATCACAACCGTAGCACGTCCACCTCATATGGGTTGGTGTTGACGTAGTTAGGGTGTCGCATTCGTTGGTTTCTATATCTTTTCGCCCTATTTTAATTGTATAATTGCGTGTCTCGTTAATTTCTAGTTATATTTTGTTTGGGTGTGTTATACGGAGACATGTGCATGCTTGCAACGAATCTGATCTTTGCAAACTTATTCGTGATGCGTGTTTATTTTCCTTATGAATTTGATGTTGCACGTGATTAATCCTTTGGCACGTTTTTATATACTTGATCGCCATACTTTCCGACGTTCTCGTGCCCTGACCGGACGAAACGTTGAGTTATAGAAAAGGTATTGATAATCATTTATTGCACACGCCCTAACGAATCAAACCCAACACATACTCTCCATACTTGTACCCCTACCGAAGTCACCGTAAATATCGCAGGATTTTCGTTTCTTATTCCAAACTCTGGAATATACTTGATAGTTGGTTGGTTATCGTCGTATCATTACTCTTTACAGATTAACGTTCGTAGTTTTGCAGGTCAGTTTTCCCAAGGATTCGATACCTGGACTCACCAGGATATTACTTGCACGATCTCCTGCGCTTGGGAGTAGTTCTCACATCATTTGAGACGAGGCAGCAAGGTAAATGTGGTTCCGGATGCGCTGAGTAGGCTTCCGGCAGTGATGTTGTTGACTCCGCAGTGGAGATTGCAGCAAGATTTTTGCGAGTCTGGTATTGAGATTATTCTTCCTGGAGAGGCCTCTTTGTTGATGTGTATGCAGATACAGTCGACGATTGTGGATAGGATCAAGGCTGGACAGGCTGGAGACCCGAAGTTGGTGAAGATACGGGAGTAGGTGGAAGCCGGTCTGCGGACTGACTTCTTGATTCATGAGGATGGCTCGTTGAGATTTGGAGCCAGGTTGTATGTGCCAGCTGGAGACATTAGAGAGGAGTTGTTGGTTGAGGCACACAGTTCGCCGTATTCTGTACATCCTGGTGGCACCAAGATGTATAAGGATCTTCGCCTGAACTATTGGTGGCATGGTATGAAGAGGAGTGTGGCTCGGAGTGTAGCCAAGTGCCAGGTTTGCCAGCAGGTAAAGGCGGAGCATCAGCGTACGGCAGGGTTGCTACAACCGCTTCTGATTCCGGAGTGAAAGTGGCAACACATCACTATGGACTTTGTGACTGGACTGCCTCGGAGTCCAAAGCAGAATGACGCGATTTGGGTGATCGTAGACCGATTAACCAAATCTGCGCACTTTATTCCTTTCCGAGTAGGACAGTCTACTGAGACACTAGCGAGGAGATATATGGAGGTAAATCTTTTACTCTCCGTTGTTATTTCTTTTCCCTAGTTTAGATAGTGATGTAACGTGAATCGTGCAGGAGATCGTACGACTTCACGGAGTCTCTGTGAGTATCGTGTCGGACAGAGACACGAGGTTCACGTCTCAGCTCTGACAGAGTCTGCAGAAGAGCTTGGGTACGAGTCTGATGTTCAGCACAGCTTACCATCCATAGACAGATGGCAAGTCCGAGAGGACGATCCAGATCTTGGAGGACATGCTGAGGGCGTGCATGTTGGACTTCAAGGGATCTTGGTAAGATCATCTCCACCATGTTGAGTTTGCCTACAATAACAGCTATCAGGCGAGTATTGGTATGGCACCATTCGCCGCGCTATATGGGAAGAAATGTCGATCGCCACTGAGCTGGAATAACATTGGAGACAGGGAGCTGTTGATCGCGCCCCGGATACACGTCCCGGAGCAGCGATTGTAGTTTTACCGCAAGCGCACGGCGTAGTGGCGAGCGGGTATCGAACACGAGGAGGTGGTGTTGGCTCCAATCTATCCTAGGTTGGTTTGACTACGAATGTTTTATTGGTGGAGATGGCTATGGTATGATGTAATGGCAATGGTGGTGAATGTCGGTGTCGGTGATAAAGAATTTGGTCAAATATCGGTTCAAATGCAAATAATAAAGAATTTGCCTTTGGCGATCCTGTCACAATCGTCAGACAAAGTACGAAGATATCAAATCAAATAAAAGACGCCTAGGGAATGGGGAATTCCCGCTACAGATCATCATTCATCCTTGTAAATAGTGAATCTCAATATTACTAGACTTGCATTGAGGTGAACTAGTCGCAACTGAATAGAGAACCAAGCTCACGCTCTCGCGCTATTGCTGGTCTATAGCAAACCTAGGTTAGAGCCCAATCTCTTGCAAACCCTAACCTAAGCCACTAGCATTAGGATCGACATCATTGTCCAATCGCTTCTCGAGCCCACTCTCGTGCAAACTCGAGTCACGATCTAGGTTGTGATAGTTCGTATTCGTCCAATCTCTTGCAAACGAATATGTGTATAGTTTTACAATTAAAAATCCTAGCTTTGGTCCAATCTCTTGCAAACCAAATCTAGAGAAATCCAATTGTAAATCTGAATCGAATATCTAGGCCTTCCCATCGATTAGAATCCAATCTCTTGCAAACCCTAGATCGATGGAAATCCCTAGCTATCCGTAGTAAATCAATCATAACCTAACCTCCTAGCAATTCTAGCAATTTAGAAATTCATTCATCACAAATATGAAATTAGATCCATAGGGTTCATCCCCAAACCCTAGAACAACAAATCTACTCTAGCATAGCAATAAGGATATGAGAATCAATAAAAATCATTGCTTGCATACAAAAAGAAAGAAAAACAAAGATTCAAATAATAAGAACAAAATACTTAGCTTGATGAAGATCTTCAATCCAAATACAATCTTTTTGATCCAAGAGGAGGCCTAGGGCATGGCCTAACCTCTAAAATAATCCTAAGAAAAACATATGGGGGCTAAGAAAACACCATGGGGATCTCCTCTAATGGTGGCTACAAACGCCTTAAATACTCTCCCAAAACCCTAGCAAATAACCCTAGAAAACCCCTCAAATTCGTGCCCAAAAACAGCCCAAACCGCAACTTAAAATCTGGGCCCAGGCCGCACTCGGCCGAGTGGAAAATGTGACTCGGCCGAGTGGAAATTCCTGCACTGCAGCGTCAAGTTGCAGAAATTCTCCAGATTTCATCCGACCTCTGAATTATGCATTCGTGGCGGCGTTGGAACCGTCATGAAGTCTACTATCCATGAAAAATATGAGAAAAATACTTTGATTGCTGGAATGATAGCAGATTTCAAAAGAGTGGGAGGCTGTCTGAAAATCTGGGCGCTGCGTGTCCTCGGCATCACTCGGCCAAGTTGACTTCTCTACTCGGTCGAGTGGGCTTCTCTACTCAGCCGAGTGATAGACCCTGTAAAATTCCAGTAAGTTAGGGGTCTTGGGGGCCTGTCTTCGAAGGTGACTAGGCCGAGTGGCTTTACTCACTCGGCCGCGGGGCAATTCTTGCTCGGCCGAGTGGAAACTCTGAAAACCCTGTAAAATAACAGTAAGTCTGGGATTTTTGCTTGCCGTCGTCGTGATGCCACTCGAGCGAGTGGTGTCTCCATACTCAGCCGAGTGGGATGGTGATGCTCGGCCGAGTGCACGCTGATACTCAATCTGGTGCGTGTCCGATCTGGCCGGCCGAGCGGGCTTCTTTGCTCGGCCGAGTGACTCCTTCACTCGGCCGAGTGGCTTGCTGAAAATGCCCAATCTTCTCTGTTTCTCCTCCTCGTTGCTCCTACGGAGTTCCTTCTTCTTCCACACATCTCCCATCGCCGAATATCCCTCAAAAGAGCCTTGGTTGACGCTCTGGAGTGGGTGCAAGTCCCTTAAGCTCATTTTTGCTCCCGATCGCTCCATATTTCCTGAAATACGACAAAAACAAGAAATAGTGAAAAGTATCGCAATATCGTCGAATAATCGTGAAAAGCGTGATATGGGCGATCGAAATGGCATGCAAATATGCAGAAAAAAGGTGTAAAATATGGACCGATCAAAATCCCCCAAGCTTACCTCTTACTCGTCCTCGAGGAAGATAAGTAAAAAGACGAACTCGGGAGATGAAAAATAAGGGAAATGAAATAAAAGAATACGAAGTGGAAGGGGTCGCTAGATTATACTCTCAGATCTCAAGCCACAAGCTACACATCACGATGACTTGGAAAATACGAATCACATGCTATAAACGATTTCATATCTTACATAAACATAGTACTTGCAGGCTTTTAAGAACAACAATAGGGACTCTCTAAATTCATACAATCAATTCATATCCACGTCATGCATTTCATAGAATTTAATATACAAATGTTGGCGATGCACTTTTCAATCAAAAGTTATAAATGAAGCATATAAGATACACACCAAGCATGCAATAGAGAATAGAATAAAAGTCATGGCATTCACATATTTATTTCAAATCATGAAAAATCACCATATCTAATATATTTTGCAAAGTCTAAGCATTATCGAATATTCCCATTCATGCACGCCTCCACTCTAATGTCATACTCACTCATATGGTCAAATGAATTCACCCCCCCAAGCTTAGCTTGAGGCGTCGCATCCAAAGGAATATAATAGTGGAAAATGGGATTTTTGCCTTGGTTTTCCCAAGTATTTTGTGGCTCCAATAATGAGATAGATAAACATTTTTCTTTTTCTTTCTTTTTGAACTTTTTGTTTCTCATTTTTCTTTTTGGATTTTTGTAGGAGCTATATGATTTGTATTTTTGGGTTTGGGCTCTTTTTTGGCCTTTTTTCACTTTTTTTTTGGAGCTAACCTTTTCTTTTGTGGGGATTTTTGGGAAATAGATGCGATATAAGTAGCTTTAGGAGGTGAACTCAAGTGACATGTAGAGAATAAAAAGATATATGTGGAGAAGGAAGTAATTTTACACTCAGTTCACTCTAAGATGTGCACGATCGGTTCAATATGATAATACATCAACTAAAACTCATATGTAAGCATGGATATTCTCAATCATTTCAATAAATAGTGAAGTCAAGCAGTAAAGGTACAATAATATCAGGCATGCAACAGAAGGTGAATAAGACAATAAAACTGATGCTTCAGATATACTAATGATGCGTGAATCTTGGTGCATTTCCAACAAAAGCATACTAAACTCTAATACACACATTCAGTTTCAATTAATATCATGCATTCATGTAGATGAATCATTAAAAGAAATGGATTTGCAAGCACATGGATAGCAAGACTATGGAATACTCAAAGTAGCATGGCAAGGAATAATAAGCATCGTGATGGTTGCTAAAGCAATAAGAGATATCATCATACAAAATTCATCTAGCGGAAAAAGAGAAAGAAAAATAAATAAATAAAAAAATAAAAGAGAGGAAAGAAAAGAGAAACAAGCACACAAAATGATGCATGAACACACATAAAAGGAAAATAAGATGGAAAAAATCAAAAAGATGATGCAAAAATTTTGAAAAATTCTAAAAAACCCTAAAATAAAGTTAAAATGCAACTAATGCATCTAAATGGCATGGAAATGCACTCCCCCAAGCTTAAAATTCACATTGTCCTCAATGTGATCATAATGGAAGAATATGAGGAACAACGATAATAATAGGGGGGTGAATGCAAAATGATGAAATGAATGACATGAGATTCTAATGCAACTACATGCACATACAATGATGCATGAGAGCGCCTTCCCCCAAGCTTATACCAAACAATCCTATTCAAATGACTTGATCAATAAAATCATGATTTTGCTAAGCGTGATCAAGTCAAACAAATAAGAAAGTGAGGTTTCACTTGAAAGAAATGCTCGATGGTGGTGAGCAAAAGGATGTGACACTTCAAAATATGAAGGGGCAATTAATATATATAATGGGTTTTGGGTGTAAAAGATTTTTTTGTTGCCATCATATGAGGTGATATTTATTCAAGCAAATCTATACGGTCCTCTCGCTGTCGAGAGAATTCGCGTTTATTTAAAGCATAAAAATTTCTACACTACTGGATTGATATCACCTATAGCAAAAGGTGGATCCAGTATCGTTGCCGGTGCAGGCAACTGCTCCAACTGCTCCTTCCGTGGCTCCGCCAGACGCGTGTGTCCACGGACTCCATCAGACTCCAGCAATGCGGCTCCCAGCACCTCTCCAAGGACTCCACCTGTACCCTGCAAGAGATAAGCCGCATCAATCTGATGTGGATAATTCTTCCCCAAAATAAATGTATTCCAAAGAGGGTCATCAACATAAGTATTTAAAATTAAAGACGGGTGACAACACTTCCCTGGAAATAAATCTCCACTCTCGTTTACCACATCGATCAACTCCTCATTGTTCGCCTCAGGTTGTTCAGGGAGCTTGGGCATATAAGCGTAGGTCTCAGCAGGCAGCTCCTCATCATCGTCAAACTTATCCCATCGCACCTCCTGATCATATTCAATAGCATCCATGGGTGCTAACTCCTCGCTCTCCTCCTCGTATACGTCCCATCGTACCTCTTGATCGTATGTACATGAATCCTGCAAAAGGCACGATGAGTCGTCAAAATCTGAATCATAGCAAGCATCATACATGGGAGGGGAATCAAATATAAAGGGCGAGGGAGTAAAGAGATCTCCCTGAAGGGGAGCCATAAGCTCTGTGGGATTGTCCTCAGCGTCAGTGGAAGGGTGGGCCTCTGAGGGATGCTCAGCCTCTGTAGAAAGTAGAGGTGGCTGCGGTAGCTCGAAAGGAAGAGGGTAATGCTTGGGATCCTCATGAATGGCTGTGTCCTCGTCCCAATGCACGGCCTCCTCGGTGACAAGCTCTGGCTCCACATGTAAGGCCTCCTCAAAAGCAAGCTCTGGCCCATGTGGGTGGCAAGGGGGAGCGACGATGGCACAAGCTGACTCTCCCCTAAGTTGAACGTGGACATCCTCCTCAGGCTCCTCAGGTATAGAAGGCAATGTAAACGTCATCATCTCCTTTTCATGCCTCCTTCATTGTTTCTGGCCTGGAGCTCGAGGCACCCGATTGCATGGCTTGGCCTCCTCAATAGTAGGTGCAGGTGGCTCTATGGGCTCATGAATCTTGACCGCGGTATAAAAGTGGGTCTTGTGCCCCTCAACTAGAGCATAGACTCCATCATCAATTGTGCCTGTGGAAGAGATACAATGAGTAATAAAGTTTTGAAATTCGAGCTCAAAAGGATCACCTGCCGTTATTGTCAATGGACCGGAATTTCGAACTACGTCGACAATGTTTCTCAATAGGTCCATGTACGTGTCCTCCTTTGACAGTTCAGATGTCTCTATTTGTGGAGTGTTGATGGTGTAAAGGTGGATATGATCACCTTCAAGTGAAGCATACACTCCATCTATGATAGTACCTGTGCTAGAGACATTAGCCGTAACAAAATCGATGAATACTTGGTCGTATGGTATACTTACCGTAACGGTTAGTGAACCGGTAGATCGAGCATCATCTATCATTTGCTCCAAGGCTGCTGCCAACTGTAGATCACTGAACTTCCCCACTTGCATCCTCTTCAAAAACTCACGTGAGGGTCCCTTTAGCCTTCTAGTGAAGATATCAAATAGCGTGGAGTCATTCCACTCATGGTCTGACTCCGTCTGGAACATTTCTAACATTCCTTCAAACCTAGACAAGGCTTCCCCGAAGGATTCTCCATCAGCCTGATAGAATGCAGCGAGATATATGTAGGATTGTATAGAGCCCGCTCGCATTTTCTTTGGAAGCCCCATCGCTGCAACAATTGTACCTGATCAATCAAAGTAAACAACCTGGAAAAGACGTCAGTGATACAAAGAGAGATAAAGATAATAATAGTAGCAGGTGGTGGGAAAAAAAATCTCTCTCAATGTTTTTTTTAATTTTTTTTATTTGTTTTTTTAATGTAATCTAATCAACCTAATTGTGACAAATTGGCACCCAACGGGAAACACCTCCCCGGCAACGGCGCCAAAAACTTGATCACGCCCCGGATACACGTCTCGGAGCGGCGATTGTAGTTTTACCGCAAGCGCACAGCGTAGTGGCGAGCGGGTATCGAACACGAGGAGGTGGTGTTGGCTCCAATCTATCCTAGGTTGGTTTGACTACGAATGTTTTATTGGTGGAGATGGCTATGGTATGATGTAATGGCAATGGTGGTGAATGTCGGTGTCGGTGATAAAGAATTTGGTCAAATATCGGTTCAAATGCAAATAATAAAGAATTTGCCTTTGGCGATCCTGTCACAATCGTCAGACAAAGTATGAAGATATCAAATCAAATAAAAGACGCCTAGGGAATGGGGAATTCCCGCTACAGATCATCATTCATCCTTGTAAATAGTGAATCTCAATATTACTAGACTTGCGTTGAGGTGAACTAGTCGCAACTGAATAGAGAACCAAGCTCACGCTCTCGCGCTATTGCCGGTCTATAGAAAACCTAGGTTAGAGCCCAATCTCTTGCAAACCCTAACCTAAGCCACTAGCATTAGGATCGACATCATTGTCCAATCGCTTCTCGAGCCCACTCTCGTGCAAACTCGAGTCACGATCTAGGTTGTGATAGTTCGTATTCGTCCAATCTCTTGCAAACGAATATGTGTATAGTTTTACAATTAAAAATCCTAGCTTTGGTCCAATCTCTTGCAAACCAAATCTAGAGAAATCCAATTGTAAATCTAAATCGAATATCTAGGCCTTCCCATCGATTAGAATCCAATCTCTTGCAAACCCTAGATCGATGGAAATCCCTAGCTATCCGTAGTAAATCAATCACAACCTAACCTCCTAGCAATTCTAGCAATTTAGAAATTCATTCATCACAAATATGAAATTAGATCCATAGGGTTCATCCCCAAACCCTAGAACAACAAATCTACTCTAGCATAGCAATAAGGATATGAGAATCAATAAAAATCATTGCTTGCATACAAAAAGAAAGAAAAACAAAGATTCAAATAATAAGAACAAAATACTTAGCTTGATGAAGATCTTCAATCCAAATACAATCTTTTTGATCCAAGAGGAGGCCTAGGGCATGGCCTAACCTCTAAAATAATCCTAAGAAAAACATATGGGGGCTAAGAAAACACCATGGGGATCTCCTCTAATGGTGGCTACAAACCCCTTAAATACTCTCCCAAAACCCTAGCAAATAACCCTAGAAAACCCCTCAAATTCGTGCCCAAAAAAAGCCCAAACCGCAACTTAAAATCTGGGCCCAGGCCGCACTCGGCCGAGTGGAAAATGTGACTCGGCCGAGTGGAAATTCCTGCACTGCAGCGTCAACTTGCAGAAATTCTCCAGATTTCATCCGACCTCCGATTTATGCATTCTTGGCGGGGTTGGAACCGTCATGAAGTCTACTATCCATGAAAAATATGAGAAAAATACTTTGATCTCTGGAATGATAGCAGATTTCAAAAGAGTGGGAGGCTGTCTGAAAATCTGGGCGCTGCGTGTCCTCGGCATCACTCGGCCGAGTTGACTTCTCTACTCGGTCGAGTGGGCTTCTCTACTCGGCCGAGTGATAGACCCTGTAAAATTCCAGTAAGTTAGGGGTCTTGGGGCCTGTCTTCGAAGGTGACTCGGCCGAGTGGCTTTACTTACTCGGCCGCGGGGCAATTCTTGCTCGGCCGAGTGGAAACTCTGAAAACCCTGTAAAATAACAGTAAGTCTGGGATTTTTGCTTGCCGTCATCGTGATGCCACTCGGGCGAGTGGTTTCTCCATGCTCAACCGAGTGGGATGGCGATGTTCGGCCGAGTGCACGCTGATACTTAATCTGGTGCGTGTCCGATCTGGCCGGCCGAGCGGGCTTCTTTGCTCGGCCGAGTGACTCCTTCACTCGGCTGAGTGGCTTGCTGAAAATGCCCAATTTTCTCTGTTTCTCCTCCTCGTTGCTCCTACGGAGTTCCTTCTTCTTCCACACATCTCCCATCGCCGAATATCCCTCAAAAGAGCCTTGGGTGACGCTCTGGAGTGGGTGCAAGTCCCTTAAGCTCATTTTTGCTCCCGATCGCTCCATATTTCCTGAAATACGACAAAAACAAGAAATAGTGAAAAGTATCGCAATATCGTCGAATAATCGTGAAAAGCGTGATATGGGCGATCGAAATGGCATGCAAATATGCAGAAAAAAGGTGTAAAATATGGACCGATCAGCTGTTAGGACCTGAGATGATCGTGGAGGCAGTGGATGTTGTGAGGAACATACGGGAGAAGCTGAGGATTGCTCAGGACCGTTTCAAGCATTGGGCTGATGCTAAATGGCGTCCTTTGGAGTTTCAGCCAGATGACCATGTGTTCCTGAAGATTTCCCTGAATCGAGGAGTGATTCGCTTTGGGAAACGAGGAAAGCTGAGCCCGAGATACATTGGACCGTTTGACATTCGGGAGAGAGTTGGCGAGGTAGCCTACAGTCTAGTAATCCATTTTTGCCTATGTTTTATCTTATTTATATATATATATATATATATATATATATATATATATATATTATGGTTATTCTCTTCCTTGTGTGTTGATGAGCTTCATAGCAGCTATATCTTAGAGCTAAAGTGGTCGTAGAAGCCATAGGAATCTTCCCGAAGCTTCGCGCTTCAATTCGACACTTTTCGTGCATCTTAGTTGGTTCAAGAAGGGGAACCAACCGACTAGAATGCAATCTAGTCGGTCGGCAACTCTTCAGGAACCGACTAGTTCATCTTGATTATTTCAGCTGAGTTACTGTTTCCACTTAGTCGGTCTAAGCACATCCATCGACCGACTAGTTGTGAAATCAGTCGGTTAGAACTTGTTCTCAGACCGACTAATTCTGAGATCTTTCTGACAGCCGAGTTACTGTTTACAGTTAGTCGGTCAAAGAACGACTATCGACCGACTAGTTGAGAAACTAGTCGGTTAGGGTTTCTTCTCAGACTGACTAACTCTCAGTACTTATTGTCTATCATGTTCAACCCTTAGTCGGTCAATGAATATTCACCGACCAACTAAATCCCAAACTAGTCGGTTGACGAGCCTTTATAGACCGACTAAATCTGTCTACCTGCATTGACCCTGTTCACTGTTTGCCTTTTAGTCGGTCACAGTTGGACGACCGACCGACTAGTTCCCAAACTAGTCGGTCAACCACTCTTAACAGACCGACTAATATGCCCAGAAACCCTAGGTTAAGTTGTAGCCGCCTCTATTTCTTTCTATTTAAACCCTATACGTTTTCACTTCTTCCTTCACTTTTCTTAGCCGATTTTCTTCCCCAATCATCCCCCAACCTTCCTCTTGCCTTTCTCCCTCCTCCCGTGCTCTCTCTCACCCACATTGCGCCGGCACCACCCCGCGAGCCGCCGGCCGACCCTAAAACCCCCCAATTCCCCAATTCACCAGTTTTTTCCCCTTAATTCTCCCATCTCTAGATCCGTTATATCTCAGCCGCCAGGAGATCTCTTCAGCCGTAGTTTTCCTGGGATCGCTTCTTCCGTTGCCGTGCTAGATCAGATTTGGCGACGGCAATCCGGATACATCGAGATCCTCTCCTACCTGCAGAACCGTAGGCGTCTTGATCGTCGTTCTTCCGCTTCATATACGGTTAGTGATCTACCCTTAATCTTCCCATAACCCGCACTATAATTTAGAAAACCTAATAAAAATGGATTACTAGACGTTGTAGGATTCCAATACAAATCTGGATTAGATCTTCAATTCTGATTTTCTGTTTTGCCATAACAGTGACTCATCCCCGTAGAATAGCAAATTTTGAGACGACTCGTCGATCAACAACCTCGGTACCAGGCAAGTGAAACTTCCCAACCTTGTTTTAGGCCATGCTTTAGGCCATTTCCTTGCTTTTACCGTGAAAGAGACTAGACCGTGAAATGATAGCGGTCTAGGCGCAATTTCAAGTTCTAGCTTGACAACGAAGCTAGAACTGTCTTTTGTCATGTCATACCATGCATTTGCCTGTCACATTTAATTTCTTTAACGGTACGCATATTTCCTTCCATGCATTTGCATTCTTTACATGTCACCTGATTTGCATGTTGCATCGTAGCACACGCTACAAAATACTTGAACAATCCGTGTTTCCGTGTTTCCGGCTAGACACCTGCTATGCGGGCATAACCCTATGCCATACTTGTTAAAAACACTTCCTGGCTCATGATCCAGAAGCGAGCATTCCGTGTTCGGGGGTAAGGCCCTGGCTCAATACACGTGGAGGGGTAGGGATAAACGGTTACTTGAGCGTAAGAGTTGGCCCGTACAGCCTCTCTAGCCAAAGGGCGGAATCTCTGTGCACGACGTGCTTACTATACTTGTACTTGTCCTTGTGAATGTGTACTTGTTTTCCTTGCTTCCATGTCATGTTTACTCCTTGCCATGTCATACTTGCTGTGTTTATTTATTTACTGCACATCTTATATATATGCCATGTCATGCACACTTTAGAATTGCTAGGTTGCTTTTACCTTTCTTTTAGTTTCCTTGCACAAAGTCTTGTAGACTTTGCTGACATGTGCCCCTTCTCTTTGGGTGTCGCATGTTAGTTGTTGAGCCAGAGTCTGTAGCTGGGGACGACGAGTTCGTGGAGTTCGTGCCTGAACCCACAGTTGACGTTGAGTATGAGGACACCGGTGACCAGTCTTAGTCCCCTCCGCAGTTTCTTTGTTAGTTGTTGTAGCTTGTCGGTGAGTAGCACCATTTTGTTAGTTGCTTTTCTTGTTGGCCATGCTGGGCCTTTTCTTTTTAGACTCTGTAGTTAGCCTGGTGGCTTTTCTGGTGGTTGTTGAACTTTTATTTGGACATTTGAGATTAATAATTTATTATTCGTCTCTTTCTATTATTGTTATCTTTGTTCCGATTCGCATTACAGGGACCTTACGTGGTTATTACAGACGCTTTACAGGCTGGAGCCTCACAGCTCCAAGCCTGAGCGGGCCTCGTCACGCCTCGCCTCTATTTTAGGGAAGCAGGTCGTGACAGGAACGGAGTAGGATGTATTTTGAGAACTCACATTCGAAGAATACATGGTTGATGCTCTCCCCCCTTGCCATCACATAGCGCACACTCAGCAGATGTACATGCACCCCACTGTAGCAGCTTGTCTCTGGTTAACAGCTTACCTCTAAACGCTCGAAGGATGGATAGTGACATCTTAGGCACATGGTGTTTATACCGTATCAGCTTGAAATAAGGAAATACTGGGTAATGATGTCGGCTCCTCTCCCATGCTTCCCTATATTTGAATTCCTTTCCCAGTACCCATATCCAAGAGTCTGTGCCATTCGTGAGCTTTATGTTCTGCAACAGGGGAAGGATCGGCTATATCTCAGGGCTCTCATTCCATGTAGAACCGTTCCAGTAGTCAGCTACACGTTTCCTGGAGTATGCCACATGTACAACATACAATTCTTTTAAGGGCCGGTTTAAAATCCAGAGATCATGCCAGAAATATGTTGTTTGCACATCCCTTACTTCTTTCTTAATGAGATGTTGGGAGGTAGATCTACAATGAAGCATCCTTTTCCATGTTCCTGATTCCATGGGTTTACCCGTAGCAGCAAAGAAGTGGTCCGAGTGACTATATTTCCCCCTCATGTAGTTTGCCCATAGTCCTTCCCCAAAGAAGTAAAGCCATGTTAGTCTTACACCCGAAGCCATGTTGAGGTCAGGTAGAAACCTTAAACCCACTCCGCCCTCCATTTTGGGGGTGCAAACTTCCTTCCAAGACCAGACACGAGTAGAGCCCCATATAAACCTTCTACAAGCCGAGGAGATTGCACGTACAACTGATATAGGCATATGGTAAGCTTGTAACCAGAATGAGACCATACCGTATATTACAGATCTTACCAATTCAATCCGGCCAGAAATTGATAGAGTAGACGAGCTCCATCCCATTAGTCTTTTTTTACACTTATCAATCAACCTACTGAACATTAGTGCCTTAGGGTATTTGGAAGAAAGAGGGAGTCCAAGATAAGTAGTGATGGTCATTGATAGTTTAATTCCCAGGTATTCTGATAATCCTGGAGCCTGTTTGGCTCCTTTACTGAAAATGCCAGCCTCTTGTCCCAGTTAATATGAAGCCCTGTCTATTTGGAGAATTCTTCTAGGAGGATTTTAAGGCCATAAAAAGAGTGCCTATTTGCCCTACAAAAAACCAGCAGGTCATCAGCAAATAAAGGGGGGAGATGGAACCTGATTGACGCATGGGATGAATTGCACGGCTAGTGAAGGCTTTCCCTATTATGAGAGAGAATGCTTCCATCACAATGACGAAAAGATATGGGGAGAGTGCATCTCCTTGCCTTAGCCCTCGGTTGCCATTAAAATAACCCACCGGGCTCCCATTTATCATAACAGAGAACATGGGTGTCGAAATGTATTCCTTGATCCAGCCGATGAAGTTGTGACCAAACCCCAATTTTTGCATAATATAGTAGACGAATTCTCTATTTACGCTGTCGAATGCCTTTCTTAGATCCAATTTGATGCATGCTCTGGCTCCCATAGGGTTGCTAAAGTCTCTAATTTGTTCGTGGGCTAGTATAGCACAGTCTGATAATAGCCTCCCCTTTAAAAAAGCTGCCTGATTTGGTGAAATCAACTCATGGATAACCTCTTTGCGACGGTTACATAGTATTTTGCTGATAATTTTATAAAGTACATTGCAGCAGGATATTGGCATGTAGTCCCCCAGCCATGTGGCATTAAGATTCTTTGGAACCAAAGTTAGAAAAGTATGATTTACTTGCCGTACCAGTTTCCCCGTCTTGAAGAAATAGAGGACATCTTTAGTGACATCCTCACTAATCAAGCTCCTATTGTGATGATAAAAATACCCATTATACCCATCCGGCCCTGGAGATTTATCCGCTCCAATTTGAAATTCAGTGATCTTCACTTCCTCCTTAGAGACTCTTCTATCAAGCCACAATCTCCCCTCTAGTGAGACCTTATGCTTGGGAATGAGGTTTATGAAAACCTGTGTGTAATCATTTTGAGTGTATAATTCTTTATAGTACCTGACAGCTTCATTCTTTAGTTCTTCATAGGATTTATTCTGAACCCCTTCCGCATCCACGAGATGATATAGATTATTATTTGTGTGCCTTACCTTCATGGTGGAATAGAAGAACTTCGTGTTTCTATCTCCCAAAAGCATCCAGTCATGTCTGCTCTTTTGGCGATACATTTCCTCTTTATTCCTTAGGAGATTGGATAGCTCTTTTGCAAGTTGATGCTCTCTATATTGCACCTCCCTGGTATTATGTATGCCCACCATAATCCTGACCTATTCCAAGTGACGCCTGCAGGAAGGGATGCTCTCGGTCGTTACTTTTAATCTAGCCCAGGGTCGATTTTCTTCCATGAGACATCTCAGCTTTTGAGTCATGCAGTACTGATTCAGGTTCAATATTACATATTTAACCCCCCATTTAGCCCTATTTTGTGCTCACATGATGCTAAATTTATCTCTAATTCATACGTATTTTCTACACATTTATTTATTAGAGAAAACACACTATTTGAGCACAAAACAGCATTTAACGATGAAATTCTGCACTTTTTATATTTTTCCTAGCACCGTCTCGACCTCACGATTCCAACGACTATTTATTTGTATTTTTCTGAGATCTGTGCTAATTTCTATGAATTTTTGAATGCAGAATACCATTTATTGGAATTAAAATAAAGTTGGCACGAATCTTGGCGCCGACGTGGAGCGATCTCAGCCCTTCCCGCTCAGATCCTGCGGCTGCGGTTAAGGGGCGACGTGGATTTTTCGTAGCCGTTGGATCTCGATCCAACGGCCATCAGCAGCGCAAAACGCAGCGGCGAGGTACGCGATCCGGTGGCCACGTGGCGACATCGGTACCGTAGGAATTAGATCCAACGGCGTGCGAACGAAGCGAAACGCGGGGCGACGCGGCACGTCCTAGGCCGTCCGATCAAGATCGCACGGTCAGCATTTACCCCGACGCGTATTCGGATCCGAGTTCGCGGGCGCGCGATTATTGAAGGACACGTGTCGACGTCGTGTTCAATCCCGCTTTTGATCAACGGACGACGTTTGCCCCGCTCGAGATCAACGGCCCAGATGCGATCGGGCGCGATGTGGATGCGGGTTTGGAACCCGTTAAGCAACCCAAACCCGCAATCTTATTATATAAGGTATTTTAGGGTTTTTTGGGCGTATTCAAGCAGATTGGGGCGTATTTTGGGCGTATTGGAGGCTCTAGGAGCCGTATTCTCCCCCTGAAAAATTCTGTAAAATTCCAGAGGCTTGTTTTATTATTTTCAGAGAGTTTGAAGTCTTTTCAAGGAGAATTGGTGATATTTTCTTCAACTTCTACCTCGTATTTTAGTGTTTTTCATCGTATTTTGCTATGAATTCAATGTATTTGGCTATGGATCTTGTTTATTCTGAAATTATGAGTAGCTAGAACTTATTTGTGCTTGGTATGGAGTAGTTAGGGGATATTATTCGTGTTTATTTGGTTGAAATTCCATGTGCTTAATCGTTAAACGCCGCTAAAATTGTGATCGTTGTTCGTAAATCGACTTTTTTAGATTCCAAAAGAATTAATTTAGTTGATGATCGCCCCAAAAGGGTGAGTTTTGATCTCCCCAAAAGGGAGTTTCATCCCGTAGTTTTGATCTCTCCAAAAGAGAGTTTCATATCGTATTATAACTTTAGCGACGATCTTTTTGAATATTTTGTTTGAACCCCCAAAAGGGCATCTTCCGATGGATTGCTCCCAAAAGGAGAATTCATTGAGTTATATTGGATATTTTTCCCGGTGAATTGCTCTCAAAAAGAGAATTCATTGTGATATATTCATCGACCAAATTAATACGAATCGTTGATCCTAGCGAGCCCATACCATGCACATACTCTTTATAGATATTTTCTTACACGTATTTCTTCGTTCATCACCTTTCACATCACCACCTAAAGTGTTTAGTTTCTTTCCGATAGATTTCTATTTGATTTGAGCTGTGGTTGCAACAGATTTCTTCCCGTGGATTCGACACCTGGACTCCCAGGTTTTACTACTTGTACGGACTCTTGCACTTGAGAGAGAGCACCTTTTCGGTCCCACCAAGTTTTTGGCGCCGTTGCCGGGGAGGAATGGTTTGTGACTACGGTTTATTTCATTTAGAGGACCTTCGGTGAGATCTTTCCACTTTATTGTACATAAACTTTTTTTTTATTTTATTTTAATTTTTAAAAAAAATGGAATATATGAACTTCTATTGCACGAATAATCTTTATGATGCACGATATGCTAATGCACACAAACATAGAATGGAGAAGCTCAAAATTGTCAATTTTAATCAAACTGACTGTGAAACTTTCTTTCAGGCCTGGAGGAGGTTCACAGACATTATATCGAGCTATCCGCAGCATGGGTACACAAAAGAAGAGCTTATGGCGTTCTTCCCAGAAGGACTACAACCTCAGCTGCAGGAATTATTGGGAGGCATGACGCCGACAGTGGCGTGGGAATACATGGAGTCTCTGCAAGAAAACGAAGAAACCGTGGAAGAGACTTCAGAGAGCGATTCAACGGAGCCTTCGTGCCTTGATCAAGAAGAGCAAAGCGTAGACGTACCTTTGCAATCCTTGAGAGAGGACGCTTACCTGATTATTCAGACACAGGAGGCCACATCCCATCAATTCCAAGAGAATTTCCTTGCTCGGAGTCGGCATATTCAAAATTCCATTGAAAATCTTAATTTAATTGCCGCTTGCTTAGAAGAAAGTAATGCTTTTGAAACTCGATTTCATGAATCTAATACGAGTACATCTTCTATTGCAGGAGTACCGAGCGAGGACACGAATATAAATATATACATGGCAAAAAGTGTGTGCGAAAGAGAGGATGAGCTAGCAATTTTGGATGAACGAGAGGAGGAGACAGCTAGGGACAAAGGTTTTGAGATTATCGCCATGGAGCCAGAACCATTCCCTCTTCCAGTTTTGTCCCAAAATCATTTATCCCTCTCCACAATGAACGAGCATCGTACAGAAAGTAGTGCAAATCTTTCAGGGAGTAGTCGTCAACTTGCTTTAATTCCTTTCACTTATTTTGATGACTATATTTGGAATATTTTTATTGCGAAGAATCTTAAATTAATTTGGACTGACATAACTCATCTCTCGCAGGACATTGACAAACAGCTTATAGAGATGCTTGGAGTTGTGTTGCTGGGGTCCAAATTAGTTTTTGGAGGAAGAATAATCGCCGAGGAGCGCAAGGAGCAAATTGAACAACTTCCTCCACCATCAAAGATTCGGGATCCGCCATTTGATCACGGTGTGTTCTTTCCAGTAGTGTAGTTTTTATATGCTTTCTAGGTTGCTTGCTTGAATAAACTCGTACCTCTTCCGACATTGAGGACAATGTCCATCTTTAGTTGGGGGGTGTGTATGAGACCTTAGGATTTTTTTTTTGAGAAGAATAAATCACCAAATCTCATCTTTTAAAACTCCTTCATATGCCTCAAATGCGGATGATTATACGTTAATTGAGTTCTAAAAATTGTTTATGGCTTGATTAATTATTTTTCCTTCATGGAATTGCCGTTAATATGCTATACCTGAAAATTTTCAATTTCCATGATTAATATCTCGAAATAGTTGAATATATTTCATGCATGCTAATGTGATGAAAAAGCTTAAGTATACACGATTCATTAGAATAGTTTTCAAGTTGAAGAGGAATTTGGCCATGGTCGTTAATGTTTATGCTTGAAAAAACAAAATGGGTGTTGAGTTGCTTACAAAGAAAAGAAAGAAAAGAAAATGAAAAGAAAAATGAATGATGAAAAATGAATAAATATGTATGTCACTAATAAATAACTTGGTTGGCTCGAGTAGTACAATCCGAGGGGTCCTTCTTGGCCTAATGCCCTATGATCGTCTGATTTGGGAGCCATTGACCGGAAACTCACTCATTTGATGGAGCGATCCAAGTTATACCTTTTTCTGCGAATGTTGCTTGATGCGCGTTACGCAGAACGAATAAAAGAAAAGAAATGATGAATATACTAAGCAACTTCAATACCCATGTCTTGAATGATTATTTTGATAGGCCAATTCATTGGAAACACGAAAACTAGGATAAAACGACGTGTTATACTTTCGCTTGCGCAAAACGATGCTTGCATGCTATTTATTCAAATTAAATTAGAGAAAATATCGTGTGATTGATTTTGTTCATGGATGTGTATATTGATGGCCAAGACCATGTTGGAATGCGTATTATTGAGCCATGCCATAAGCAATTCGAAAGAACTTATTGTTTTATTGATCGTCCGTATTTATCGCTATTTTTGCTAGAGACTAGCAAATCGCTAGTTGGGGGGTGTGATTCGGGTTCAATATTACATATTTAACCCCCCATTTAGCCCTATTTTGTGCTCACATGATGCTAAATTTATCTCTAATTCATACGTATTTTCTACACATTTATTTATTAGAGAAAACACACTATTTGAGCACAAAACAGCATTTAACGATGCAATTCTGCACTTTTTATATTTTTCCTAGCACCGTCTCGACCTCACGATTCCAACGACTATTTATTTGTATTTTTCTGAGATCTGTGCTAATTTCTATGAATTTTTGAATGCAGAATACCATTTATTGGAATTAAAATAAAGTTGGCACGAATCTTGGCGCCGACGTGGAGCGATCTCAGCCCTTCCCGCTCAGATCCTGCGGCTGCGGTTAAGGGGCGACGTGGATTTTTCGTAGCCGTTGGATCTCGATCCAACGGCCATCAGCAGCGCAAAACGCAGCGGCGAGGTACGCGATCCGGTGGCCACGTGGCGACATCGGTACCGTAGGAATTAGATCCAACGGCGTGCGAACGAAGCGAAACGCGGGGCGACGCGGCACTTCCTAGGCCGTCCGATCAAGATCGCACGGTCAGCATTTACCCCGACGCGTATTCGGATCCGAGTTCGCGGGCGCGCGATTATTGAAGGACACGTGTCGACGTCGTGTTCAATCCCGCTTTTGATCAACGGACGACGTTTGCCCCGCTCGAGATCAACGGCCCAGATGCGATCGGGCGCGATGTGGATGCGGGTTTGGAACCCGTTAAGCAACCCAAACCCGCAATCTTATTATATAAGGTATTTTAGGGTTTTTTGGGCGTATTCAAGCAGATTGGGGCGTATTTTGGGCGTATTGGAGGCTCTAGGAGCCGTATTCTCCCCCTGAAAAATTCTGTAAAATTCCAGAGGCTTGTTTTATTATTTTCAGAGAGTTTGAAGTCTTTTCAAGGAGAATTGGTGATATTTTCTTCAACTTCTACCTCGTATTTTAGTGTTTTTCATCGTATTTTGCTATGAATTCAATGTATTTGGCTATGGATCTTATTTATTCTGAAATTATGAGTAGCTAGAACTTATTTGTGCTTGGTATGGAGTAGTTAGGGGATATTATTCGTGTTTATTTGGTTGAAATTCCATGTGCTTAATCGTTAAACGCCGCTAAAATTGTGATCGTTGTTCGTAAATCGACTTTTTTAGATTCCAAAAGAATTAATTTAGTTGATGATCGCCCCAAAAGGGTGAGTTTTGATCTCCCCAAAAGGGAGTTTCATCCCGTAGTTTTGATCTCTCCAAAAGAGAGTTTCATATCGTATTATAACTTTAGCGACGATCTTTTTGAATATTTTGTTTGAACCCCCAAAAGGGCATCTTCCGATGGATTGCTCCCAAAAGGAGAATTCATTGAGTTATATTGGATATTTTTCCCGGTGAATTTCTCTCAAAAAGAGAATTCATTGTGATATATTCATCGACCAAATTAATACGAATCGTTGATCCTAGCGAGCCCATACCATGCACATACTCTTTATAGATATTTTCTTACACGTATTTCTTCGTTCATCACCTTTCACATCACCACCTAAAGTGTTTAGTTTCTTTCCGATAGATTTCTATTTGATTTGAGCTGTGGTTGCAACAGATTTCTTCCCGTGGATTCGACACCTGGACTCTCAGGTTTTACTACTTGTACGGACTCTTGCACTTGAGAGAGAGCACCTTTTCGGTCCCACCAAGTACATGGGAGTGCCAAAAATATACTGGTTCCAGTTTGATTCCAGAAGCTCCGTGAATCCTGTCCATCGCATCCAATGGTTGAAGAATTTAAAAGGTTTTGGGTCAGAAGGAACCTCGGGATGCAAATTAATCATCATAGGCGCATGGTCACTTGTACTAGGGTCAAGATAATCAACATAAGAATCAGCTAATTTGGACGTCCACACATCATTGCAGAATATTCTGTCAAGCTGGGCCGCTATCCGTTCACTTCACATGCACTTATTGCACCAACTAAAACGAGGGCCTGTACTTTTTAGCTCGTGAAGGGAGTAATCAAAAAGACAGTTTGTAAACTCCTCCACCATTTTGGGTTCCAACTTCCGGCCTCCAATCTTATCAGTTGTAAATAGGGTGCAGTTAAAATCACCTCCGGCCAGCCAGGCCTCATCCCGGATGTTACTCGCTTCATTAATCATCTCATTCCACAAAATTTTCCGGTCGTTAATGTTGTTGAAAGCATATACTGCTGTGAAAAACATGCAAAACCCTCCTGCAATATTGCAACGCACCGTAACATGTTGGGGAGAGGAGGATACCAGTTGTGCTTGCCAGACGAGTGGGTTAAACCCCAGCATAATCCGTCCACCTTTGTGAGTATCAAAGTTGTCAAGTAGGGTCCAATTTTTTGGCAAACAAGTCTGTCGAACCACAGAATCAGCCTTCAATTTTGTCTCTAATAACACCACTGTAGATGGTTTCAGAAAACGGAGCCTATCTCTCAGGTCTTTACGCCTTACAGAGTTGTTAATACCCTGAGTGTTCCATATAAATACTGACATTAAAGAGATTTATTTTGTCGCGGTTGACCCCCCTCCTTCAGTCTTGCGCTTTTCCTAATGTTTGAAACTGTTGTTTGCTGGATAAAGGTATGTTTCCTTTCTTCCATAGCAGCTTTTGTATTGATTCCCCCATATTCCTCCTCTATTCCCCAATCCGGATTTGGGATTGTCATTATATTTGGCATTCTGTCCCGCTCCAGGTCGAGGTCATCTTCATTTAAGGATGGTGATGGATTGTGTGTAGCCCCAGGAATGATATTCTACGCCATATTTGTTGAATAAGTTTGGGGATGGATTTCAGTATCTTTGATTAATTCATTTGTTACAAACCTGGGCCGTTGAACTATTTTGGTAATAGGTGATGAAGCTGAAACAATATTATCCTTGAATTTGTTGACCTGGTGATTGCTTGAGTCTTGAATATCCACAACATTCACCTCGGTAGCTGAAGGTCATTCTTCTGGTGCTGCCGCTCTATTAGAGTCCTTCAATTTACCACCATCCACTGTTTGGGGAAATGAAGCCTGACTAGTTGTGATGTCATCAATGTCACCCTGGCCAAGTTGGACATCTGATTCCCCTACTCCATTTCCAAAATGCGTCTCTACAACCTAGGTATAATTTCTCATATCTTTCGGCACTCCTGAACTCGAGCCCTTCTCCTGGGTTGTATTTTTGGATAAGTCGGCATTAACCCCCCTGAGAATTCAATGCTATTCTCTTTCCCCTTTCTTTGTTTCCCAATAGTCTCTGCATTTTCTGGTTGGATTGAAGGGAGCTTGACAATGTCTAGACATTGTGAGACTGAATGACCGAAACAGACACAGTTTGTGCATCTTGGAGGTTCACCTTCAAATTTCACCCCAATACTGCCGCAGGAGCCATCTTCAAGTTCCAGCACTACGTTCTCTTTTAGTGGTTTCTTGGCATCCACTTCAACCAAACATCTTGTATAAGAAATCCTCTCCTTCTTAGATGTCTGCTTATCCAGGCATAGTGGAATACCTATCAGTGATGCTATAATATTCATGATATCAAGGGTCCACATCCCCAATGGCACTCCATGTAACTGTACCCACACGGGTACCGACAGGATATCTCTTTCATACTTGATTGTTGAACTCCATTGCTGTAATACAACCAGCCTCCCATCAAACATCCAAGGGCCGCCCTGCAAAATCTTTTCACATTCACCCCCATCTTCAAATTTGAAATAGAAAAAAAAAACCATTTTCCCTGTTGTTAATCTGGCATCTCCTCTTCAGATTCCATAACCTATCAACCCAAGCACGTATCTGCCCATAGTATGGAACATCCCCCAGCATATACCCAACCAATATGTTTCTCCATTGATCAGCCCCCTTGCCAGTTGGGCATTTGTCATCCTGCCAACCTCTGTACCGTCCTCCTTAACAAGGGGCGCAACAAAAGACATGCCATATCAGAATTGTATTTACGCCTATTTGCACAAATCTCAACCCAAGATGGCTTAGAAACATTCGTACCAATTTTAATATTGAAGTTTGGCATCACAGGCAATTTGTCATACGGCTGGTGAACAACATTTCCAGGACGTACAAATCTTCGATGAAACTTAGGGTTGTTACATGTTGCTTTTGAGGATCAGGGATCACCTCTACCATGGATTCCCCCTTGAGAATTCCCGATGCCTCCCAATCGCCAAGGATTCCGTTTCCTATTGACGACATTCCAACCCTCATTCGCGTCCTTTCGCGTTGTGTCTCCCCGCACTGCAAGATCAGTGTTCCCAATCTCGTCCCATATTATATATGTGCTCGCCATTGTATAGCCTCAGTCAGAGGGCGACCAACCCCGCTGCCAGGATCCATGTCGCCAGAGCTCATATCCATGTGATTTTGGACAAGAGTATACATATACATATATACATACATATCTATTCTATAAAATAAGGAGGTTATCAAGAGAAATTGAATACGAGAATTTGGACAAGATAAATTGGATAAGAGATTAGATTTTGAGTGATAAGAGAGGATAAGAGGAATTTTGCACATACAACCACGGTTTCTACATTTTTTCCCCTGGACCCTCCCACCCCCCACACACCCACACTTTTTATTCTTCGCCACTTTCCGACCGTTTTTTTTCCAGTCCACGTGCACGTGTGCACGGTTTATTTGCTAGTATATCTATACTTATATCTTATTCACTTTGAACAAATATCCCCAGGTTTTATCAGAAAATGTATTGCTCCCATTAAACTTATGTATCATATAGAATACAAAGTTAATAAACACATTAATATTTACTAAAAATATTATAACTGTTCTATTTACACAAAACAGGCAAGTCGGATGTTTCTGATAACTCGAAAAAAAATTTGCTACTTACTGTTACCATATAACATTAATAGTCTGTTATATGCATACAAGTGAGTAATATATGCATACAAGTCATAAATACCATTAAGAATATAATTTTGAGCAAATAAACATTTCTTGCTCTTCTTATGCATAAACAAATTCATGCATATAAATCTTAAGGAATTAATTCACTTATAAAATAACTTGCTAACTTTAAAGTTAGAACAAACAATTCCTGATTAGTAAGCATCCATCAACTAATGAAGATATCAATCAACTAATGATGATAAAAATAATAACAACCATTATGAGCAATACCCATGCAACAATTTATTTGCAGACACCAAAGGAGAATAATGCATTCCCACACAAATTTGGGTTGGGCTCAAAAACAAATTCATGGAACAAAAATTAATCTTAATGGGCCGATTAAATTAATAGATGTAGTAGGTTAGAAATGGAAAAAAATTACCGGCATAGAAATCAATGTGTTTTGTAAATTGTAAACGTATTATATTAAAGATTGCTTCAAACGAATAAACAAGAGCCCAGCAAATCAATTATTAAACCCACATATATAATTGATTGATGAGGATTAAGCTAAGAATAAAAAAATATAATAAGAGAAATCAGGCGCCCCTCCGATCCAACATTAAGGGGAAGGGGCTCAGCCCCTTGATAGGTAAGGGCGAAGGGGAGCGCCCCTTTTTTTCATGGCGCGGGCTCCACCTTTCCTCTATCGGATGTAATCTGTCGAGGAACAGGGCTCAAGGCCTTTAGGGCAGAGCGCGGATCCCTTCAATCGGCCAATCTGCTGAGGAACATGGCTCAGGCCCTTAGGGTAGAGCGTGGTGGAGCCTTTCGTCGTCATCTGAGCCGAGGAGACCGCACAGGGCGATGCAAGGGCGGATGAGGAGGAGGCGAAGCCCCTATGGCCAGATCCATAGGGGCCAGAGTCCCATCCAAGTGATAGTGCGTCGGTGTTCACTCTTCGATAGAGTGCCGGGCAGAGCCTTCTTCTTCCTCTGAATCAATGGCGGAGGGTGGTCTCAGCATAGAGGGAGGAACACCCTCGAAGCCCATCAGGGAAGATTCAACACTGCAACGGCGTATACCACCTCCTTCACCCATCGCAGCGGAAGCAGTCGCTCCGAGCGACAAGATGGCGGTGAAGGCCAGAGGGGCAGAGCCCGCGACTGATGGTAGAGGGTAGAGCACACTACGCAAGCGCACAGAGACGCGCGTTGGGTGGTGGCTGTGTAAGCTCTGATACCACTGTAGAAAAATGAAAGGGACGAATACATCACCTTTGCAGTGGATATGAGGAGAGCCTTGGATCGTATTGGAAATCACCGAAGGAAATCCAATTTGTTTTCACCACCAAGATACCACTTTGTTCTTCTTCTATTTGTGTTAGGAGATGTTGAGTATTGGACTTCTCCCTACTTGGTGTTAATGATGAGCAAACATAAATACTTGTGACTAATCCCCTATTTTACAGTTAATCCATTGCCTAAGCTATTTATGAAGATCTACTTGCAATGGATGACTCTCAAACGTCATTGAAGGCAAATGACATGAATTGGGTGATCATAGATAATGATTGAAGCTCCGTGAAGACTTCAAGCTCATACGATGGAATGAAGAAATTATTGTTGAGTATTGATTCCCCGGATTTGGTTTTGATGATGAACAAACATAAATATCGTGAACTAACTCTTCGTGAGCGCAGTTATGGAGATCGTCGCCAAACTTCTATGAACATCAAAAGCGACGTCTTGAGACTTCTCAAAGCGCGTGATCGTATGCTTGAAGCTTCGTTGAAGCTCAAGGACCATTATTGAAGTCATGAAGATTGAAGCTTTTGAAGACGGTTCGTCAAGTTTATTTTATGTCTTCTAGCTTCATTTCGTAGAATGTTAAGCCTTGAGTAGGTCTTACATTTTAATCTTCATAACACTCATATCTTAGAGCTAGGATCTTAGTAGAAGTCCATACAATCTTTCCCGAAGCTTCGCGCTTCGATTCGTGACTTCTTGTGTATGTTAGTTGGTTCAAGAAGAAGAACCAACCGACTAGATGGCAATCTAGTCGATCGGCAAAGCTTCTTGAACCGACTAGAATGCCTTCTCAATTCTAAGCTCTTTACTTTTACAGTTAGTCGGTCAAAGAAGGTTCACCGACCGACTAGTTATGAAACTAGTCGGTCAGTGTCTCTTCTTAGACCGACTAGTGGAGCTTCTACAGTACAGACCATCTTACTGTTTACAGTTAGTCGATCAAAGCACAACGACCGACCGACTAGTTGAGAAACTAGTCGGTCAGAAGTTGTTCTTAAACCGACTAGCTGTATTTGAACTCAGACTATTTGTTTTATCTCTTAGTCGGTCTCAGTTGACTCAACGACCGACAGTTGTGAAACTAGTCGGTTGGCAAGTCTTCTTGGACCAACTAGTTCTTTAAGTCTGAACTTCTATTTTTGGATGTTCACCTCTTAGTCGGTTCATGGTGATTGACCGACCGACTAGTTGATGAACTAGTCGGTCAGTCATTCTTCTTTGACCGACTAGTCTACTTCAGAATAGAGCCGTTGGAGCATTAAATGCCACGATTTTTGCTCTCTCTTTCCTCTATCCTATATATACTTGGAGTGCTGCATTCATTGCCCTCAAGGTTGATATTAATTGAAGTTTAGAGATCAAAAGAGAAGCATTAAATCTCATTCAAAGCTCATTCATTTCCTTTCAAGAATCTCTCCCTCACACTTATTTCAAAAGAGAGATTCATTGATTGTGAGCCTTCCAAGCCAAGTGCTTGATTCTAGGTCACCAACATCCACCTAGGACTCCATTGCTGGTCATCTACTTGGAGCAAGGGTTTGGTACCATTCATCTTCCTGAATATCCTTCTTGCCCTAAATCGTAAGTTTTACTCAAGGCATAGGATTTTGTCGGTAAGTTCGTATTTCATTTACTTTGATATTGTAAGTGTTTTACTCTCGGTTGTGAGAGTTTGTTTGTGATCCCGGGTTGTGGGAGTCACAATTACTTTGTGTTTGATTTGGTCTTGTAGAGGGTTTTCTACAAGAATTTCATAGTGCAAAATCTTGGGTTAGAGGTTTCTAACTCAAGTATCCGGAGGGGATCCGGGTGTTTGGGACGTAGGATCACCGAGAACAAGTCGGGGAGACTTGGGTGGATCCGAACCCGTTAATTCGTTTGTTTGCGATTGCATTTTATTTGTTTTCTACTTTTACATTTCCGCATTTCCTCATTGTTGGTTGAAGTTTGCAAGATAATTAGGAATTATCTTCTTAATTATTTTAAAGTACTATTCACCCCCCTAGTACTTGTGCAGTAGCTACGTAAGGCATTACATTTGGTATCAGAGCCAAGTACCTAGCTATGTCTTCCAACGACAACAAAAGCGTTCATCCACCTTCAGACTATAACACCTTCAGGAACCGTGGAGCTTCTTCGGTGATGGAAGGACACTCCTCGACGAGGCCTCCTTTCTTCAACGGTACCAACTACGGGTACTGGAAATGCCAGATGGAAACTTTCCTCCGGAGTGCTCCATTGTGGAGGGCCACGTTGACGGAGTACGTCGAGCCCGAAGAAGAAGATTTCTCGAAGTGGACTACCGCGGAGGTCGCTGCGGAGGTAAGCAATGCCAAGGCAATGAATGCCTTGCAATGCACTTTGGATCCCGAGGACTTCAACAAGATATGCACATGTAAGAGTGCATATCAAATCTGGAACTCCCTCCTCATCTTGCATGAAGGAACGAGTAGGGTAAGAGACTCTAAACTCGTTGTTGTTAATAAAGATTTCGAAATATTTCATATGCAACAGGGTGAGAAGATGAAGGAGTATTATGCTCGCTTCGTCGACATCACCAACGAGTTGGAGGCTCTTGGTAAAACCTACACCCAAAAGGAGAAAGTCTCGAAGATCATCGATGGACTTCCTTCTTGTTGGGAGAACGTACCTTCGCCATCGAGGAAGGTAACGATATGAGTAAGTATACTGTTATCCAACTAATGGGTACCTTGATGTCTTATGAGGTACGCAAGGATAGCAAACTTAAGTTGCAGGACAAGATGAAGTCCTACTTGAAGCAAGATGAGCCTAAGAAAAAGGCGATTGCGTTCAAGGCCACTCCATCCACATCCACATCTACCGATGATGAAGAATCGGAAGAAGAGTGGGACTTGGAGTCCATTGCCCTCATGACAAAGAAGTTCAACCGGTTCTTCCGGAAAGGTAATTTCAAGAACAAATCTAAATTTGGTTCTTCTAACGCCTCCTCTCCTTTGTTCTTCAAATGCAACAAGCCAGGACACATGAAAGCGGATTGTCCTCAAAACAAGCAAAAGGAGAAGTGGAAGGCGCCAAAATTCGATAAGTCCAAGAAGTACAAGAAAGGGTACAAGAAGGGACTTGTCGGGACATTCACCGACTCCAAGGACTCATCAAGTGGAGAGTCAGACAATGAACAAGTGGAGCAAGCACATATGTGCTTCATGGCTAGAGAGGAGCAAGATAAAGATTTCTCCTCCGATGATAGCGACAATGAAGGCGATGAGGTAACAATGGATGACCTTAGAAATGCTAATGAGCAAATATGGTCTAAATACACTAAATTAGTAAATAGATATACTAAGGTAAAAGATGTTTTAGCTAGCATCCAAACCTCGCCTAAACCGATCATCACCAACAACGACACCGTTGTTGAAGAGTTGAGAAATGAGATTGTAAATCTCAGATCTCAACTTGAACATGTTCATATTGAGGAATCGGATGAACATGAGATAGCGGATTTGACTTCTCAGAACTCAACTTTGAGTATCAAGAATGAGAATCTCAAATCTCGTGTTTATGCACTCACATCGCAAGTATCTACTTTGGATGCTTCGATGCATTCTCTCACCGAGAAGTATGAGTGCACATTAGGCCGAATTAATAAATTCAATAAGGGTAAGGACCATTTGGATAAAATCCTAAATGACTTACTTCCGGCCAATCACCACATTGGCTTGGGGTATAAGATGGAAGTTCATTCAAATCGGCCACTACTTTTGTTAGGCCAACTTCCGGTGACTCAACGAGTGAGAGCAAACACTCTATTGGTAGTTCATCTACCAATGGTGCTTCCACCTCGTACACACCCTCGTTTGGAAAGAAACCCACCTTGGGAGGACCTCCAAAGAAGGGTCATGCTTATATGTACACAAATACCATGCCACGTAGGATCACATGTCCTACTCCACATGTTCACACATATGATGATTTTTATGCACCACATCCACGGGCACGTGCACACCATGTGAGACACCCTCACGCACGTGTTCCTCCACATGCATATGTTCACTCACATCATCATATGAACAATTATCATCATGCACCATTTCATCATGTGCCTTACGCCTATCCACGACATGCATCACGTAGAAATCAACAACGCATGCATGTTCCCAATAGGAATAGGGCTCCCAAAATCTTCAATATTTGGAGCCCAAAGGACACAAGCATGAATGAAAAACAAGTTTATATGAATTCTTATTTTATGAATGTCGTGCATAGTGATAATTATGTGGGGAAGTCTAAGTCCAATTGGACTTGGCTTCCAAAGGTCTAATCTTTAGGACCCAATGACCTTGGGTACCATGATACGATATTTTCTATCTTTAGGTACTCAAGAGAAAGAAACGGAGCAACAAATCCAAATTTAGCTCCAAGAATAATTGGATACTCGATAGCGGGTCTTCAAAACACATGACGGGTGACGCTCAATTGCTCTCCGGAGTGGTGCCCATTGCAAATGGAAACCGGGTAGTCTTTGGAGGCAACGAGAGCGGAACCATCATAGGTGTTGACAAAATGGGTAATCCTTCTAAACCACTAATAAGTGATGTTTACCTTGTTAAAGGATTAAACCACAATCTTATTTCAATAAGCTAACTTTGTGACAAAGGTTACAAAGTTAGCTTTGCAAAAGGAATGTGCCATATTTTAAGAAAAGATAATAATGATTTATTGTTTTCCGACACACGCCATAAGGATATATATCCTAGATCTTCCAAGATCACATGAACAATGTCTCATTGCCAACACAAGTGAACAACACTTATGGCATCGACGTTTTGGTCATGTGAACTTTGGAACACTCTTTAAACTTTCCAAGTTAAATTCTATTAGAGGCTTCCCTAAGCTTGTCTTTCAAAAGAAAAGCTTTTGTGACTCGTGTCAACGAGGCAAGCTTCCAAAATCGTCATTTAAACCTAAGAAAAGCATTTCTTCTAAGCGGCCTCTAGAGCTTTTACATCTAGATCTTTTTGGGCCAACTAGAGTTGCTTCATTAGAAAATGCACGATATGGACTTGTCATCGTTGATGACTTTTCTAGATTTACTTGGGTATTTTCCTTAAGTAATAAAAATGATGCTTTTGAAAACTTCACAATTTTTGTTAAGAAAGTACAAAATCTCATTGGAACCACCATTGTCACTATTCGTAGTGATCATGGAGGGGAATTTGAGAATGAGTCTTTCTCAACTTTTTATGATGAAGTTGGTATTACTCACACCTTTTCTTTCCCTCGCGCACCTCCTCAAAATGGTGTTGTTGAGAGGAAGAATAGGACGCTAGTGGAATGTGCTCGCACTATGCTTGATGATAGCCAACTTGGCCATCAATTTTGGGCGGAATCGGTACATACAGCTTGCTATGTGTTTAATAGAATACTTTTGAGGCCCGACACCAAACAAACTTGTTATGAATTGTTGTTTGGTAGATTGCCTCAAGTTAAACATTTTCGTGTTTTCGGTGCAAAATGTTTTATTAAAAACACGTATGGTAGTTTGGACAAATTCGATCCAAGATCCGATGAGGGGATATTTGTTGGATATTCCTCCCATAGCAAATCCTACCGGATATACAACAAACGAACCTCAATGATCAAGGAATCACTTCATGTTTCATTTAATGAAGGTTTTGTCCCAACTAGAATTACTAATGATGATGACTCCATGGATGTCTTATGTGATTCTATTGGTAATTCTAATTCTATTGATTCTATTGAGACTAACCCAACTAATGAATCTTTTGAGAATGTTCCTAGTGATCAGGGAATTCCCAAACGGCTTCATACCGTTCGTGACTATCCTCATGAGCAAGTCATTGGCAACATACTCGATAGTGTTAAGACGAGATCTCAAGTCAACTACTTCGCTCATTGTGCCTTTGCCTCCTCGATAGAGACAAAGAATATTAACGAAGCGTGCGAAGATAGTGCTTGGATCTTAGCCATGGAGGAGGAACTCATTCAATTCGAGAGGAATGAGGTTTGGGAGCTTGTTCCATTGCCTTCGAAGAACCACACCGTTATAGGAACGAAGTGGATTTTCAAGAACAAGACCGACGAAAACCAAATCGTCGTCCGGAACAAAGCTCGGTTAGTTGCTCAAGGCTACCGTCAAAAGGAATGTATTGATTTCGAAGAATCCTTCGCTCAGGTAGCTAGATTAGAATCTATTAGATTATTGTTATCTTTTACATGCCATAAAGATTTTAAACTCTTTCAAATGGATGTAAAAAGTGCGTTTTTAAATGGAGATGTTGTTGAGGAAGTTTATGTTTCTCAACCTCCGGGTTTTATAAATGAAAATTTTCCAAATCACGTTTTCAAACTTAAGAAAGAACTTTACGGTTTGAGACAAGCTCCTCGAGCTTGGTATGACCGTTTAAAGAATTTTCTTTTGGATTTAGGTTTTAAAATGGGAGAAGTTGATTCGACATTATTTGTTAAGTATTCGAATAATGATATTATTTTAGTTCAAATTTACGTTGATGATATCATTTTCGGTGCTACTAACTTCACTCTTTGCGAAGAGTTTTCTAATGTTATGAAGGATCAATTTGAGATGAGCCACATGGGTGAGCTCAAATATTTCTTAGGTCTCCAAATTCGCCAAATGAACGATGCAATATTCATCCACCAAACCAAGTACACGGTGGAGTTGCTAAAGCGATTTGGAATGGAGAATGCCTCCGGGAAGAAGACTCCAATGAGCACGACTACGCATCTTGATAAGGATACGGGCGGTAAAGATGTAGACATTCGTCTATATCGAGGTATGATAGGTAGTTTACTATATCTTACCGCAAGTAGGCCCGATATTATGTTTGTCGTATGTGTATGTGCTCGTTATCAGTCTCAACCTAAGGAATCTCACTTAGTAGCGGTAAAACGTATTTTCCGTTATTTAAGTTACACACTCGATTGTGGATTACTTTATCCAAAATCTAGCACATATAAGTTAATATATAGTGACGTAGATTATGCGGGATGCAAATCCGACAGGAAAAGTACTAGTGGCACTTGCCATTTTATAGGAAATTCTCTTGTCTCTTGGTTTTCCAAGAAGCAGAATTCTGTATCACTTTCAACCACCGAGGCGGAATATATTGCCGCCGGTGCCGCGTGTGCTCAGGTTCTTTGGATGAGACACACTCTTAAAGACTTTGGTATAAACTGTGATACTTGCCCTATCATGGTGGACAACCAAAGTGCAATATGTCTCTCTAAGAATCCGGTACATCATTCCCGTTCTAAACACATAGATGTCCGTCACCATTTCTTAGATGATCATGTTGCTAAAAAGAACATCATTTTAGTGTACGTTGAAACCCAGAAGCAAATCGCCGATATTTTCACGAAACCACTAAAGGAAGACTCATTTGTGCGGTTGCGTCGAGAATTGGGGATTATGGGTGAATCCGAGATTTAGGATTCATATTTTTTTCAATAATCTTTCATGCTATTAAATTTCGTTATATTTGCACATGCTAGATTTATTGGAATTTTCTGGAATTTTTGTTGAATTTTCGGAATTTATGCTCGAAATATTCATGAACGTCAAATTTAAGATTTTCGATGTTTAATGGGGTAGTATAATGATTAATGAGAGTATTACGATGTTTCGTCCAAGTGCGATTAGGAGAAAACTCAAAATTTCAAATTCTAAAATTTTTGAACTCTGTTAGTCGGTTCATGTTCATTGACCGACCGACTAGATTTCGATCTAGTCGGTCAGTAAATGAACTCAGACCGACTAACTCAAGCCCTAAATTTGGCTTCAGTTACTGTTTGCACTTAGTCGGTTCAAGCTCATTGGCCGACCGACTAGATCGTCATCTAGTCGGTCAGCGCTTGAACTGTGACCGACTAATGAACTCAGACCGTTAGTCGAGGGATCACTCCCCTCATATTCGATCAAATGCTACAACCATCATAAGGTGGAAGGCCACTCATCCCACAAGCCGACTTATCTCTAAGTCCCTCGTAAGGTGGGGAGCCAATCCCCCGTGGGCTGGCCTATTATTGCCCCTTACCATCCTCGCAGGCTGACCTAATTTTATGACAAGAGTCACTTCTCTCACATGCAAGCCACATCACTCGATCTCAACCTTAGTAGTGGTTGGGCTCGGGAGATGGGAGCCATAGTTACAATAATTATAGACTGCCTTCATTGCTATTAATCCAATAAGTATGGCCTACCTTCATGACAATTAATCCAATAATCATGGCATGCATTCATGGTGACCGTTTACTTCATCAATGATGACCGTTACTTCAATCAATGCCTCATCATCAATGTTGACAATAAAGCATCATTATAGGCCTGGATGTTACCATGCAATAGCCCACCTATAAGAACTCTTGTAGGCAACAAGAGAAAGGGAACGAATCATTGAGATCCTACACTCAGGTATTCCTATACTCACAATTTGCTTTAACCACTTTATATTTCCTTCATAGCTCGGCCAGAGAACTAGCGGATGACCAAAGTTTCCTCGAGCCTCTATAAGTCATCTACTGACTTAAGCATCAGAGGGGATTTGGTCCGGACCCAGACCTGACCCCTGACGAGCTTCATGTGTTGCATGTAGCTGGGGAGATAGCTCAGACCCGACTTCCTTAGCTCGGATTAAGGTCTAGTCACCTCGGGATCAACATGCACAATCGTCTGTCAGCTGCACACCCCAACTACTGCCCCTATAGGTCTCAACAACATGCACACTCACTTTTGATGTGCGGATTTATTTCGAAATAGGTTTTATCGTATTTGCCTAGATTTTTGAGCTTGATATCATGATGTTGTTGTGCCTTGAGTAACTCTTAGAGCAAATGGAGGATCATCCAATTCTAACTCAAGAACTGTCGTCTTCCTTTTCCATCTTCTTATTTGTTTCATCCAACCTGTCTTTCATCGACTGAACCATTCTGTCGCAGTTCGATCATCCAATTCAACATCAGCAATAGTCGTCTACCTTTTCTTGCTTCTTTCTGTCTCATTCAATCTCTCGTTCATTGGCTAACTCATATTATTGTAGCTGCTTGGCTCCTGCTTATATTCAAGTACCAAAATCAATCCTACTTTGGGCAGCCTCCTTTGGGGTGGCAATTGGGTCAGATCGGGCGTGGTCAGAGTCAGGTTCGGTTCAAGTTTAACCCAACCCATATTGAAAAATACCATGGACTTGATCATAATTTAGTCTGGGTCAGGTGTTATAAACACATACCTCATGAGGAATAAATTTAGGCCATCTGTATCTGAACTGTTTAAGAAACTAAGTTGTGTTCAGGTGGAGTACTAGACCAAGTTGAACAAAAAAAAACAGTTTTTTCATGAAGATTCAAGCTTGTGATGGTGAAATATA